>CABFOP010009380.1:1707-13168 GCA_900683385.1 Anoplogaster cornuta
GCTAGAAGTTTAATTGACGCTGACATTCCTCCTGGCACCTCAAAACGTTAACGTTTCGATTCATCATCATAAATCTGCCCCTTCACTTCTAGTGCTGTTTTCTTTCCAAAGCAACATCGCAGTCACTTTTTTATCTGTGTATATACAGCCTATAGATCTAACTTCCTTCTTCCTCTTTGCTCACTCTCTGCCATTGCTGCTACAGTAAAGGTGGAGGTTGAGGAGTGGAGGTTTGGTTGGCTAAATGTGCAAATGAAGTTATTGTTAACTCCACAAAAGTCCTCCAGTGGCATGTTGCACAACTCCCTCCTCCTCTGCTGTCCCTGTCCCAGCCTGTGAAGAAATCCAGTTTGACAGCTTTAGTGGTGGCAAGCAGGGGCACATTCACAAGTGCCTCTACAAGTGTTCCACTGCACAAACTGTTCGTAGCAGAGATAGAAAGAAGTCATGAGATATTCTTATATGGTGGGACACAGTCCTGGTTTTGGTTGTGAATGTAACTGTAAGAAATGATTCAGTAATGGCTGCGCTGTCTCTGTGGCTCTGGCCTAATTGAAGTGGAATTTAATATCTTCTGTTGAAAACACGCCCAGTGCCTTAGAGTGCTTGCATTTGCATTTCATGAAATATAGCCTGCACGGAAGATATCAATCTTTCCAGCAGTAATGGAATCTTTTATATGGTGTAATTTGTGTGGCTACACTTCTCATGAGTCATAATTCTCTTTTGTGGTCACGTTTTATCTGTGCTGTGCCCTCTCATTAAAGAATAAAGTGTAAATGACAATATGAGAAAGCAAATGCACCATCCCCACACAATATAAAAGTGTGTGTTTCTGCGCATTAGTATTTGGGTTGCTCAGTATTCTTGCACACACATAGATGTACATACTCATTGACACTTGATCTCAGCAGGGGGTTAGAGTATTCTCCCTGAAACACAATGAATACTAAATTGTTGTATTACTATGCAAATTATACATTCATCATAAATTGCTTAACTTAGCACAAAGATGATATGATAAATGTGACCTCTATGATAAATGTGTGACTGATGTAATTGCACCTTGGTTTCTGAGATGTGTGGAACAGTAAATTTAGGCTATAGGAAAAATCCACCCTAACAGTTTAACACAGTTGTTGGTGACGTACCTTGTTAATCATTAACATGATTAAGTGGCCAAGATTAGATAACGTGATGTCATGTCTAGATATTTCCAGTGCAGCTACAATAGTTTAATAGGAGGACATTTTTCAACAATCTAAAACCTCAATGGTAAACATCAGGATTGAGTGTCAGTCACACAAACTCAAAGAACAAGGGCTTCTTTCTAGACTCACCATTTTGCAGATGTTCAAAAATCATAGGGAGAAAGAGGAAAAGATACCAATTTCTCCACCGATAGCATCATCAACGCAGTGGCAAGAGATGTTGTGTTTTGTATTAAGTGACTCTCCCTTTTTCTCCACTGGCAACAACAGCTAGACTATTGCTGTCTTCACTTAGACCTTATACCCACAGCTGATGCTGCATTCATGTCATGTGACAGTTACCGTAAATTAGGGCTGGGCGATATGGCCTATAAATAATATCGCAATATTTTTAGGCTATATCGCGATACACGATATATATCTCAATATTTTGAAATCTCCTCTAAAGCACTTCATAAATGCTCGATGTAACCCTTTGATGCTACAATCACACCAGTATGATGATTCTAGTAGTCCCTGCAACTAGGGCTGGGCGCTATGGACAAAATCACAATATTTTTTATCAAATACCTCGATATCGCTATTGCAACAATACTGTAGGGATGACTATTGGTGCTTTCACAAAATATTTACACAATGAGATTTCTGATGAATAATCATCAGTAATGTGGATATAATGACTAAATAATAGAACAGCTAGAACAGTCTGGTACGTTCAGGAAATGACATCATTTTACTGTAATGCAGCCTTTAAAACCAGGACAAGACAACACTTATGCCATATCACGATATTACGATATCCAAAATCTAAGATGATATCTAGTCTCATCACAATATTGATATAACATCGATATATTGCCCAGCCCTACCGTAAATACAAGCTTTCGACTGGGAAAGAAATGTTCACGTCAACCTCATAGTGGTAATTCCGGATAGGAAATATGGGAACTTTTTGAAGTCTCCCACCTCCACACTCCATTATTAGTAGTTATATTAGCACTAGTAGGCTTCTCCACAATCGACTGTTCATGAATAACTTGCTGCAGTTTGGTTGACAAAGTTGTTAAAGAATTGTTGCTATGGCGCTAGCTAGCAATAGCCAAGGGCTTCCCAATGAGTTAAATGTGTGATCCTTCAAGATGTTGCTGTTCCTGTAGGGTGTTACTGCTATACGGTGTTGCTGCTATAAATTACAGCATCCAGTAATAGCTACTGTGGCCATTGAATCAGACTGAATGTGCAATGGGCAAGTTATTTTGTGATTGCTTAGACTGAACATTTGTTTTAACACAATGACTGGAGCTGGAAGACTTGAAATGTTCATTCTGTATCATTGCTTCCTTATCTACATATTGTCTCTTTTGTCATGAGTACCAAAGCTGCTTCCTTTATCTATTTGACTGATCTTTTTTCCAGCTGCAGACTGAACTGGCACTATTCTAGAGACTGGATTGCCATGATGGTTTTCACTCTGTAAAATTGCACCTATCGCAGGAAACGTTTAACAGGGCAGAGATAAACATGAAACCTTCCTGAGATCTTCATGTAAATTCTTAAATGGACAGTTAATTTCACTTTTCATAGTGTTGCTCAGGCCTCTCACGTACAGATACATTTATAAGCCCTCATACAGACACAGCAGTTAAGGTAGTTCAGTAAACCAACATCAAATCACCTCCCTGACTGTCTGTCTCCAAAACTAATGGCAGGGCTCTGTGTGTGCATGTGCCAGAACAAGCAACAATTAAGCGTGGATGTCTGCTCTCTAAACGCTCTAAAAAGCAGCCTTGTATCTGGGTGGTGCATTTTAGAAACACGTACCTTGAAAAGTGGTATTTCAGGAAGTGTTATTAGTTCCATATAGCATGTTATAGTTCCATATAGAACCAAAACGAGGCTAGATGGACTATAAAATGACATTCATGTAATTTACAGAAAAAGGGGCAGACTCCTTGATTACAGCTTTTGTGATCTGGAGGAAACCTTTAGCTGATTGTAGCCTACATAGCTGCCACTTAATCTGTGTATCATACACTCTGTTCTCATCTACACAATTTTATTTTAAACATTTGGATTTGGTCCTTTGGTCATTTATTATTTATCTTTACCCTTCATGTACTGAAGCCCCTGTATACCTCTATCAGACCTCTATCATGTGTTGTAGTTTGCTAGTGAGGTGCGTAACCCATAGCTCACCACAATCCCCTCTCTCCTCAGGGAGACTCCATGAAAGATGACAGAGGAGGTGATTGTTGTAGCCAAGTGGGACTACACAGCCCAGCAGGACCAGGAACTTGACATCCGTAAAAATGAGCGTCTCTTCCTCCTGGACGACTCAAAGACCTGGTGGCGGGTCCGCAACGCCTCCAACCAAACTGGCTACGTGCCGTCCAACTATGTCGAGCGCAAGAACAGCCTGAAGAAAGGCTCGCTGGTGAAGAACATCAAAGACACACTGGGTAAGACGGATTTGGTTTCGCTTTAATCAATCTCTTTGTTGATGTCAGTAGCTTCTTTTCTGTTAAAGTAGAAAATCTCTACATTTCTTACTTACTTACAATACGTTCTGCTCCCTGTCATTACCAGCGCACTGTCTGTGTGCGTGTCTGTCTGTGTAAGTGTTTGTGTTACCCTGAATCTCTCTTAGTGGAAGTATAAATGATTCCCTCACAGTCTCTGTCCTAGTTGGGAGCTGTCACTGAGTACCCCAGAGATTGTGTTGAGTTGGCCATTGCTCTCAGCTGTCAGCACAGTGTCTCTTGGGCCCCAGTCCTGACATGACTTGCATATAGCAGATTGCAGATGAGCGCCAAATACGTCATGGCCAGAAAACACCCTTGACAGAATAAGATGGCTTAAGTCAGAGTTGACTAAATCAATGTTTACTTAATGGGGAAGGGTTGTTATGCCAGGGTCATTTGTGTCAAGGAATTCATTTAAAAGTCATCAGCTTACTCTACTTTCGTCACACAGGGAAAGCTAGGGACAGAGAGCCGAGCGGAAGATATTACCACTTATTGTCTACAGGGAGGGAGAGAGACGTAGAGGGGGAGAATAGAAACATCGATCGGAAATTCTAACCTAGATGAAATGATCAAATACTGTAATTTCTATAAATGGTAATCATGCAGTCCTGAAGGGCGTCCATATTTAGAAGGGGGAAGGAGGGGTGAATAGAGAATAGAAAGAGAGAGCAAGGGAGCCATGAGGGCTGATGGAGAGAGCCTGTTCCTGATGCACTGATTCCTCTCGGCTCTGTGGATACCGACCCTCAGGGAAACTTTACCAGACTATGTGGGCCAACATGGCACAGTCTGCCACTGCATCTCCCTCTCCCCACCCCCAGTGCTATTTCCATCAGCCTATTTCTGTCTTTAGGCTATGTTGTTATAGTTCTCTCTTTTCCCACAATCAGTAGATTGATCAATGGAGGAATCGCCAGCCTAATGGTTGTGTTGGGATGATGGATTACCTATCTTCCCCAACCCTGTAACGTATCGACTAGAACATTATGGCCTAGTTCCATTTTAATCTCTAGCACTTTGCTTCTAGCCACTCTTCAGTGTTAAAAGCCTGATCAAATCCTATAGGCAAGAACATTTTCATGATGATGCGATGACCAATAGGTGAGGTCAGAGGCTAATGGAAGTCAAATGGAGAATCTTGAATAGAGAATCTGATTTTAGTTCAGCAAGTCTCTTGTTCTTCTTTTCACTTGTTCATTACATCCACGTTGTAATTATAGAGCTTTCAGATAAGTTAGTGGTTGCTGTTATCTCAAGGATTGTTTCTATTCCAAAGTACTTTAATGTGGTTCTGTCATGTGCACTGATGTGTGTTTGGCTAGACACGTACTCCACCCATCCAGGCATAGTTAAATTGTAAATGGATGCATGCTGCTTTGTGTCCTAATTTCCTCTCACAGGGAGTAAAAATACACTATATGGCCAAATGTCAGTGGACCTGACCATCATACCTATATGAGCTTGCTGGACATCCCATTCTAAAACCATGGGCATTAATATGGCGTTGGACCCCCCTTTGCGGCTATAACAGCCGCCACTCTTCTGGGAGGGCTTTCCACAGCTTTTGGAGTGTCTGTGGAAATTTGTGCCCATTCAGCCAAAAGAGCATTTGCGAGGTCAGGCAGTGATGTTGGAGGAGAAGGCCTGGCTCGCAATCAGCGGTCTAATTCATCCCAAAGGTGTTCAGTGGGGTTGAGGTCAGGGCTCTGTGCAGACCAATCGAGTTCCTCCACACCAAACTCGTCCTCGTCCTATCCTACCCATCCTATGACAGTGTCACGTTTAGTCACTGAGTCACTTTACCCATTCTAGATTCTAAATGTTTGTCTATGGAGATTTCATGGTTATGTGCTGGATTTTATGCACCTGTTAGCAATGGGTGTGGCTGAAACACCTGAACTCAATAATTAGTAGGGGTGTCCACTGACAAAATAATGCTGCAAACGCCCCACGTCTCCTTTAGCTTTTTGGTTTGGCAGGTTTACTGTATCACACAGTAATGCAACAAGATGCCTGTGGAATATTAAGTAAAGAGCAACACTGTGGGGATATCTAAAGAGCTATATAGCTAATCTCTGATCCACTTTAAGCTCTCTTTTAAATTACAGCAGTCACTGACACAATGCTAATGCCCATTTGTGGGTTACATTGTGCCATTTCAATTACTGAACACACTGAAGCACGTCTGGTTGGTGGTGTGGTAATGCAGTAACTTTAAGCTCTAGAGTGAGAAGCAATGTGCTGCTAACTTGCAGTCATGTTGGCTTTCGACACCTCTGAGCTGGGCTTGAAAAACAGGCTTGTGTCCGTGTGTGTGTAAATGTGTTTTTGCTGAGCTGAGGTTTTGGAGTGTGCTGCCCTCTTGCACATCTCTGCTCTCTACCCCATTGGTCTTATTTTCTTTTTCTCTTGGACCACCTGTAGGCCCAAGAGGCAACCTTTCTCCTTGGCTTACAGCCAGGGAGATGTTATTTTCTCACAGACACAGCTATCAGATATGTAGGGTAAGCATCGGCGTGTATTGCCATCCATTGTATCGCTGCTGACTCTATTCTATCAAAACATGATCTGCTCAGTATTCCTGTCTCATCCCGTCTTTGTGTATTTGTCAGCTGTGTCCTCTGATGTGTCTGGTCCACCGTGTGCATGAAATGGCTGCCAAGGGACCCCTCGTCTTTGTTCCTTACTCTCCTCCTCCTCTCTCTATCAACAAGTTTCATGCTACTCTGTGTGAACCCAGCGACTTTCCAAGTGTTGTATTCAGCTCTGATATTTCTCTGGCATTTCAGCCGACTTTCTGGAGCACACTTGGCAATTAGCTGTCAAGAAATTAACAAACAAATTTGAAAAGGATCTCACTTGAGTTATTGGTAGCACATACAAGTGTGTGCAGTCATCAAACTCGAAAGGTCGCAAATACTTTCAAATGTTGTTAGACAAGTAGTGTCACATGCCTTCTTTTAACGTGAATTTGAAGTGGCGAGCTCCTTGGCAGTTGGGAACCTTTGGAGACTGCCAACATGTGTTTAATGAGATGTCTTTTGAAGTGCATGAATAGAAAATTCACAGACAGGTAGGAAAGGATCCACCTTTGATCCTTTGATGCCTGTCATTATCAAGGCCAGGTTGCCTGCTCCACTTTTCCTCCCCTGTCTACACCAGCTATTTTCAGCCGTTTGATTAGCATAGGTGAGTGTAGGGCACGGAGATAGTGTAGGTAGAACACAAAGTTTATAATGAGCACTCATTTCTCTGGCCTTGAGAAAATGCGGTGCTCCGTGTGAGCTTCGGCCCCATTCTATTATCAGATACAGATTGTCTGTGTCCTTCATTGCTGACTTTCTCTGAGGATATCCTCCATCCTTTATATCTAAAGTTGTTTTCGCTTTTGAAGGGCCCTGATGCAACTTACCGCCTCGAGTAGTTTCCTGCTCCCCTGACTTGTGCCGACACTCCCTGTGGAACTCAGGCCTTTCCATGCTTGCTAATCAATCTGCTGACTCATTTGTATGTATGTCTGTGTCCATTATTTTCTGTCTTTTTCTTGTTTCCCTTCATGCCTCAGGCTTGGGAAAAACTAGGAGGAAGACAAGTGCCCGTGATGCTTCCCCGACGCCAAGCTCAGACACAGAGTACCCTTCCAACGGCAGTGGGGGAGGAGGAAGAGGAGGAGGGGGCGCGGAGAGAATCTACGACCTCAACATCCCCGCGGTGGTCAAGTTTGCCTACACAGCGGAGAGGGAGGACGAGCTGACCCTGGTCAAGGGCTCCAGGGTCGCCGTGATGGAGAAGTGCAGCGACGGCTGGTGGAGGGGAAGCCAGGCGGGCCGCATGGGCTGGTTCCCTTCCAACTACGTCCAAGAGGAAGTAGGAGGAGGGGATGACAGGGGGGAGGGAGATTCCTCAGGGGGCTACTATGGGGTCTCTCAGGGGATGGCACTGGCTAACGGGCGTGCAGGGGGCCGCGGTGAAGTGCTCCACGCGGTTCAGACACTCTACCCCTTCAGCTCTGTGACAGAGGAGGAGCTGAACTTTGAGAAGGGAGAAGTGATGGAGGTGGTGGAGAAGCCCGAGAATGACCCGGAGTGGTGGAGGTGTAAGAACTCGCGGGGCCTGGTGGGCCTGGTGCCTAAGAACTATGTGCTAGTGCTGAACGACGGGCCCGGTCTGCCCTCCTCCCCGCAGAGCTCCCCGCAGAACCGCTCGGTGGTACCGGCACGCTCAGGGAAGTTCGCCGGGAGGGACTGGTACTACGGCAGCATCACCAGACACCAGGCCGAGTGTATCCTCAACGAGAAAGGAGAAGAGGGCGACTTCCTCATACGAGACAGCGAGTCATCGGTGAGTCCGAGTGGGGGTCATAAGAGTGGAAGTAGAGTTGGAAAAGATCATAATTTAATAAATATTAAAAGGAAGGCTTGAATTTAGGAGGTGCAGACCCAATAGAGGACAAGGTAGAAAAAAATAATATAACAAAGGGTAGATGCCCATTGAATGGATGGAATCACCCACTGCATGAAAAGTGTGGCCTGTTGTTAGGCTCTTTAAACGTGATATTACTGCCACCTGCTGGTATAAATCATTCTGTGCCACTATTGTTGTGAAAAAGAGTGCTGACCCTTTCTCTATTACCCACTAACCATCTCAACCACTCTCCCTCTCTCTCTTTATTTTTCAGCCTAGTGATTTTTCTGTCTCTCTGAAGGCGGCGAGTAAGAATAAACACTTTAAAGTGCAGCGGACGGAGGGAGCGTATTGTATTGGCCAGCGCAGGTTCGGCTCCATGGATGAACTGGTGGAGCACTACAAGAAAGCCCCCATCTTCACCAGTGAACAAGGAGATAAGCTGTACTTGGTCAAAGCGCTGTTGTGATGCACACATCTGCACACTTACACTGGAACATGCTTGTATTACACACACAGAGACACACACACAAACACACACACACACGTATACACCTGTACCGATTCCACTCCTTAACTGTCTTAATGCAAGCCTTAGCTCTGGACTCTCTCGCTGTGGACATTGGGGATCTCATACCCTCTCCACTGCATATAGATCCTCAGTCAATCTTTTAGGATTTATCTATCGCCCTCCAGTGGTGACTAGGTGAAATTCTCTCCGGCTGTAGAACCAAACCATTACCTCAAGATACACACATTGTGTAAGCAAATATTAAGCCACATCCATCATAACCAGTTCATATTCAAGCCTCTCGCTTGGAGCATTTGCAGTGACCATCTTCTGCTAACAGCTTGTCAGAGGCCTTGTTTGGGGATTAAGCTATCCTACTGTTGTCACACATACTCTCCATTTACCTACAAACACATATAGGCTACACCATTGCTCTTAAACCACCAGACATACGACTTAGGAGGACAGGTGTTAAGAACAGTTGGAAGAGGATATGAACCTCTGAGGGAACTCACTGTCTGTCTTTCCCTGTCCGATCGCTGGCCTTTGTTTTATTTTGTTGTTCATTTCTTTTTAGATGTCTGAATGCTTGTTTTTGAGTCCGTAATGTGTTTTTTTAAGCTAATTTAAATCCGTCTCCGGAGGTTCCAATCATTGATCATTCATTCAGCGATTTCACAAAGTGACCATAATCAATATCTTGCCTTTTTTCTCTCTTAATTTTTTTTTACCATTCCTCTACATGATTTATCTCCCGCTTTGACATCTTGGCTTCCTTCACTTTTTCAAATTCCTGGCTCCACAAACCCAGTCTTTATCCAGAGTGATCTTTTTGAATATCTAGATCCCTCAGTATTTCCTATTAAACGTCTAGAATCAGCAGAGGGAGTATTAATGAGAAAGAGGAAAGCTATGATGTCCAGCAGTTTGAATGTTTGTCAATGTACAACCAAATGTGCCACACTACCAAAACTACTGGCTCCAGTTCTGCACCCCACTCACTATACTTGCATTCGTCATTTGTAGTTCTACAGTCATGCTCATGCTCGTTTCTGTTCTGTTCTCCAATGTATGTAGCTGAGCGAGGCACTAATTCAAGAGTAATAAGAACCTTTGGTAACACTTTTGAATAACTACACTTGGGCTGTCTCCAGCTTCAAAGCATTTTGAATTCTTGGTTGATTAAGTCTGTGGATTAACTAAGAGCGTAATGACAGATTAGTCAACTAAGAGGGGGCAGCCCGAAGCTGTACATTGTTGGACATTTATAAATCATCAGTAAATGATCATTCAGCTGTCAACAAATTAAATAGAAATGTTCGTTAACAATTAATTAATTAAACCAGTCCAACAATTTAGTGTGTTACAATGGCAATGTTTCTAGCAAGGTAAAAGGAAATTTGTATAATTTGATAGTCATCTTTCACTGTTGTAAAAGTAAATTAGTGACTTCATGTTTATAAATGCCCTATAAACATGTTCTAAAGTCCTACCAAACCTTTGTCTATTTGTTTTTGCTATGTGTATTTGTTTACCAATGGGAGTGTTGATTATGGGGTTCTCAGCTTTTATAAGATGATATATCTGAATGTTATTGAGCATTGTTATTTAATTCTTGATTCCACTGTATGTATATATTCAAAATAAGATGAGGTGCATATATGAATTGTTTTGATCCAATTATGGTACTGTACCGCCTACAACGTGGGGAGAATTTAAATACTTTTGTTCAATAAATTTTTTGTGTTTTTTTTGCAGAATACTAAAATGATGTGTTGAAATCTCTCTGTGTGTGTTTGATCCTCAGTGTTGCTCCTCCCGCCCCTTGGGTTTGATCAAACATTATTGCCATCCCAGTGGTTATCCTAAACATGTTACATGACTTTGCTGAATCCTCCATTCTGATTGGCCTATGAAGGCATTCTGAGGTCTGCTGTTGAGAAGGTGCTCGCTGCAGAGCCACAGAGCCACAAGCACCTCCAAGGGGCGGTAACCTCCAGGAGTGTTGAAATGTTGGCACACCCTAACCCTAACCTTAACCCAACCCCCTGGAGGTTACCGCCCCTTGGAGGTGCTAGTGGCTCTGCAGCGAGCACCACTTGCAAACATGTCCAAACCAGCCGGGGAGTTCCGGTACTCCGAAATGAAGCAAATAAGGAAGTGCCTTAAACCTGCATTCTATCTAATGGCCATCGGGGGGCGATCTCCCTGGCTGCAAAAAGAAATCTCTTCTCACTTGATTTATAACCTCAGTAAACGTTTTCCAAATGAGTTTATGGTCTCAATCACTAGTTTGAAGTCTTCTTCAATACAGAATGATGTTCATTTTGTAAATTATGGCCTCATTTAATTTAAATTTGATGATAAAGCAGTACAGTGGTCCCTCGTTTATCGCGGGGGATACGTTCTAAAAATAACCCGCAATAGACGAAATCCGCGAAGTAATCAGCTTTATTTTTTACCATTATTATACATGTTTTAAGGCCGTAAAACCCCTAACCACACACTTTTATACACTTTTCTCACACAGGCATTAACATTCTGTACTCCCTTAGCTAATCAGGACGCAGAACACATGTGCGGTTCTCCCTTAGTCAATCAGGACGCCGAACACAATGCGCGTTCATACGTACGCTGTAAAAAAAAGCATGCAAAATTACACTAAAAAAAATCCGCGAAACAGCGAGACCGCGATAGGTGAACCGCGTTATAGCGAGGGACCACTGTATATGCTTAAGGGTGTGGCTACGTTGTGATAGACAGGTTGATTGACAGGATCAGGAGGACAGCGATGACAGAGCATTTCCATG
>CABFOP010009847.1:1218-14024 GCA_900683385.1 Anoplogaster cornuta
ATTGCATTTAATGTGTATTTTACAACATTTCAGTTCCCAGATATAGGCTAACTTTTGCTGTACAAATTGTAGAAAATTCCCACAATTCCCGACCTTAACTCCTAGTTGCAACATCAACCAAATGCACTAATTTGCATTTCAACATCAACTGCCAATCATGAAGGTATAAAAGCACTGCATACCATCTAGGCTACTATACTAAAATGAACAGATCATACAGAATTGAAATGACATACACATATATACATACACACAGGTACTTTCACTCACTTTATCATCTTTTTGGCAGCGTAGCAGCGTACATCGTAGGACACAGAGTAAACGCCATAAAAGGTGGCCTTCACACTCAGGCAGCCAATGAAATCCTTGGGGTTTCTCTTGTAGAGGTCAAAAGTCAGCTTGGCTACATCTTTCCTATGCTGGGACCTGCAGTCCCTAGGGTGTACTGTGCAGGGACTGTTCTATGGGTGAGAGGACAGAGGGAGAGAAAAATAAATTAATAACTCAAGTCAAGTGGGATAAGACACATGCAGTTTAACTGATCACAGCTATCAAACAGGCAGATGGCTGCAACACCGCTGCATCCAACTGCTGAGTGAGTCAAGGTTTTCCACTGACAGAATATACTGTAGACTGATGCATCTCCAGGGAATGACACAAGGGAAGAGGAAAATGATAATGAGGCAGGATCAGTGTGTGGTGAGCAGGGTAAACAGTCAGGGTGGAGGCAAATCAAATTGGTATGGAAATTGATTGCTTTTGTAGAAACACCATTTGAATTTGATGAGACCTTTGGGCCACATTAATTTTAAACCTCAGCCTTTTCTCTAAAATTATGAGGGAGAAACTAATCTGGTGTTACACCATGTATTGTGTTTGCACAATAAGTCTGACATATTACCTTCCTCATCATGATTTAATTTCTCCAGTCATTGTATTATTATTCTTCCAAGACGCAGAGTTGGCATCCATATTCAGATACAGAATTGCAAGCAAACGGCCATTTTCCTGTCTAACAGCCAAAACGTCAGACTCACTAGCATGACAAATGACAAACAAAGAAAGAACCTTCCAATACAGAAATCACCACTCCATACAATGCCATCCTGCAGATGCTGATCAACAGTGCCACCTAGTGGACTGGGATACAAGGGGGGTCAAAGGCTATTTGGGTACAGGCTTGGAAACTGTCTCCTACCGGTGATGGAGTCCACTTCTGTCCCTTCTCCAGGACCATAAGGACAGCATTGTCAGGCAGCGTCTGGAAAAACTCCTCTGTGTCCAACCCGGTTCCATCTTCATCCAGCACCAGGGCACTGACACAGGACACATTCAACGAGTCCATGACCTAAGAGGGTAGGGAAGGAAAGGAAAATAAGTGCATTATTTGGGAAGTGAATTTGCTCTCAAGAGCAGATTAAAATGACTCATGAAGCAATGATTTTGCCATGTTCCTGTATTCCGTGTCCTAAAATTTTGTCATTACAAGCTTGAAAAGTGCAAGAGCGTCACAGATGGTGAACTAATATCTAGTGAGTCAGAGGTCCGTCTGTCCATGGTAATATAATGACTCAGCCTTTTGTCTTACTATTCTTTCATCTATCTGAGTCACATTGTTCCCTTCCAAAAATGCATGAAGAAGTCAGCAAGAAAAAAAAAAGTATTCTCCATCTTCTACCTCTTATTCGGAAAGTCTTGCCCACCTCGTTCTCAACCCTCTCTATCAACACTTAGTCCCTGCTTTCCTTCTCTTTTCCTCACCTTGTTAATCAGGTCGTGTAACCCATCAGCCATGATGCCCTTCTTCACGCTGCGGTCAGCACTTGTTACCCGGAAAGGCTTTGGCCGAGGAGTCCGACCGGACAGGAGCTGCTGGGTCATCGATGCGCTGGCTGACACGCTGGCTGTCACACATCTGGCAAACAAAAATGGACACAAACACCAATCAACTTTGAAACGGTGCAAATGCTAAAATGTAATGGTATTCCCTTAATTGTAGTTTAAGAAGTTACACAAATTTATCACCAGTGCTCTTACTTTGAGAGGGAAGATGGAGTCAGGAGACTGAGGGACTTCATAGCATAATCCATCATCTGGTAAAGAGCGTCTAGACCGGGGATTCAAAGTTTACAGATTTATTTTACCATTGCAGTACTTCAGATCACCAAGATACAGCTGTCACCTTACTAATGGGCTCAAAGATGGCACATACAGTTTTGGGTGGAATATGTATATGCTAAGGCCAAAAACATTTACAAATAAAAGCAATAAAAGCAAACAAACTAAAGTCATACCATGATAGATTGCTGCATTTACAAGCCCTCTTTAGTATTAGTAAGTATTAGATTATCAAGGCAAAACTGAAGACAAATACTAAAAGCCTCATAACTACCTCATCTGTAAAAACGACTTTAAAATAACTGCACACAATTCAGAATTATGTCATGACAGAAATATATTTTTAAAAATGAACTACGTTACAATAACAAACACTTTACCAGATGTTCTCCTGACAGTGTTTGGATATAATCTTTAACGTCGCAGTCTTGTCCCTGAAGCACTTCTCCCAATTGTGTTTTGATCACTATATCACAACGATAATGTGTCGTTTCTTCTCTGACTAAACTAGCGTTGCCTCTCTTGCACCACACTCTTTCACCTTTGTGCTGCTGACTGTTGTGCTAGTTGCACGTAGTCGGCTATATTGAGTAATAATTCTCCATGTACACTCCCACTGACCCTCCCCTGTTAAGGCACTGGATTCCAATTTATTATATGTAGAAGCATGAAGCACAGTGAGGATCATAAAATGACACAAAGGTTTGTGTTGAAGTGTCACGATACGATGATATGTTTATCTTGGTCAAGAATATTTGAGGTAGAGGTGTGTGTGTGTAGTGTGTGTGTATTGTGTGTGTGTGTGTGTGTGGGGTAATTTAAACACATACGCTAATAATAATAACAGTAATTCTGATCTCAAAACAGTCATTATAGGATTAACACAGACACTGTTCAGGTGGTAATGGCCCAACTGTGGTTCACTTTCACCCATCTGATGTGGACACAACCACAGAGTTCTAGGAAAAGATATGATGACCACTGGGTAACACGTCTTGAAAACTGGCAGAATTAGGTCACAGTTCAAAGTCCACTCCAACGTCATCATTTTATCTTATATGTCATCAGACAAGGAGTGCCCAGACCTGCTAATGTTACTGCACCATGTTACACAACTAAAGCTATGGTAGACTAAGATGTGTACACTAGTCCATTAAAAGACCATGCAAAAGTAAGACCCGGGATCTAAGACTAGGTCCATTAGTGAAATGCATGCCAAGGTAGAGAGGAAATATAAAGCATCCCCATTAGAGAACACAATGATATGGCAGCCATCTTATCTAGGTACAGTTATTATCATTACAATAACAGCCACAGGGGAAAATATCCTCAATTTTCTGAAAAAGTTGGAAGTTCTAGTTGGCCTATATCGCACTCTAAACCTGATGGTAGACTGCCTCGTTTGAACCTAGTCAATTGATCTGCTGAACAAGACAATGCTGACTTTAAAAAAAGGTTCTGAGCAACAAATACTGCTTGAAATCAAGGCTTAGACATAGTACAATGTTTGCTGTGGTACCTCCCAGAATACACGACTTGTTTTTGTTTAAAATCAGAGACATTCATGTCCTCAAAACGGTTTACCCACAAAAGATGGCTGCATGTTTCTGTGTATGCTATCGATTTAATTGATCTGCCCTGGAGAAGTGGCTTGATGTGACCTTGCATCTGGACCACTACTTTAAGCTATCCAGTTTAACGCCTTAACGTTAAGATGTGTCCAATACTGCCTTGCTTTTTATTGCACAATGGCCTTTAATTCAGTTGAAGGGCTGTAGACTCTTATCCCCTGAGGTCCTCAGGCTTGGTATGAGAAGTGGATTTGTCACTCTTACACAATTGACAAGACATTGCAAAATGATTTCACAAATATTTAGTCTGTGACCCCAGCAAGCATATGCAGAGCCCAGCAACAGCACATCATGCACACTCAACAGCCTCCAGGAGAACAGTAACATAAGGCATGGAAATAATGAGTAACAATTGAATCTTTACACATGGGGAACATACACACACATAAACAACACATAGGGCAATTATTACACGAGACTATATAACTAATGATATGGAGACTTACTCTTCCTCTCTGTACCTTCCTCTGGTGTAGGCTGCCACCAGCTGACTGAGACGCCCACTTGACTCAAAGCTAATAAGCAGCACCTGCGCGAGACTATATTGGCCAATTAGCATATATCCGTTGTTGGAGTAATATAACATTAAAGTACCGAAGTTGCAGTTTGCATTTAAGGAGGACTCTGTAAGTAATTAAAATACAACTGATGTTTGCTCGTATTTTTTTTTATTTTTCCTGCTTCAGTTGACAGCAGGTATAAACAAATGTCCATAATCCTTCACTGGTCTACTTGGCAGTGGCCGGTGCTATATCTCCTATACACAAATACACTTTTATACTTTGTTAAAGACGGGTATACTCCAACATCTCCATGAAATCCAAGATAGCTGACAGATTTCATTTTGGACATTTTGGAGTATACAGTCTTTAAGTATAAAAGTTTATTTGCGCATAGGAGATGTGGGCCGCCCACCGCCATGCAAGTAGACTCCGAAAGGGTCCTGTATGAGGGCTGTCTCCCCTCTCCCCCTCTCCACTCCAATAGGTCTCACCCCACCCTGTGTCTCCCCAAGCTTCTACCAGGGACTGAGACATCACATTAAAGGTAGGATATGCAAAAAAAAAATTAAGAAGCTTTTTTGGTTATATTTGTTGAAATTGTCTATATCCCGACAGCAATCAATAAATCAAGTGCAAAAAAGTGAAAAATCAGGTGTCTGTAGTGGTAGCAATACTGTAATAAGCCTTAACAGCTCAAATTAAATGATTAGATGGCCCATTCGGCTGGAATGAAATGATTGGATGGCCTACCTGCCTGTCGACTTGCATTCCCAAACAACCAGGAAACCAGACTCCAAGTAGTAGACACTGGACCATGCTGCGATGGGGACCGTTATTGTTTTCACACTGTCCCCCCCGAGCAACAACGGGCAGCCAAGCGGACACAGCGGACAAGTTCTAATGATTCATTTGTTTTTTACTAGTCATTTTTCTTTTTTTACTAGCAACAATAAATACTTTATAGTACTACTTTCATGTTCTTACCAGTACAGAATTAAGCAGTTCATTGAATCCTATGGGGCTATACATTTTAGGTATCAACTTATTATTACTCACTAGTTGCTATTTTAATTACTAATAGTCTAATCCAATTGTACTAGTTATTGCATTAGTTACTAATAACTGTTAATGTATCAGTAGTTCCTATTGTGCTGTTACTATTTGCTATAAATAGTGACTAGTAATATTTTGGTTTTAGTATACTTATGATTTTAATTCAAAATTAAGATAAACATTTTTGTTATTAGACATATTTATTATTGTTATATATTATTTATTATAATACTTGTCAAATAATTCCATTACTAGTTTACAAGTGTTACTACAAATAAGTTAAAACTACATGTTGACCATACAAGTGTAGGTTTTACTAGTCAACCTGAAATGACTAGTCAAAACTAGTCATTATTGAAAAACTACTATTCAGTAGCAACTGGTAACAATGACTAATGAAGAATGTCATAACAACTAGGCTTTAATAATAGTTACGAGTAACTAATGAATAATAAGTAGTATAATTATAGAGTAGTGCTACTGTAATTAAAAGTGATTAATAATGTGGAAGACTAGTGACTAGTGAATGAGTAGGCTACCTACAAGTGGCTCATTTTTAGTGATTAGTGCTTTTTAGGGAATAAATTGTAAAACAGCCTCATAAGCCTCTTATTCTGTTAAACAGTGAAGACTTAGATGCAGTACCAGATACTTCTTTTGAGATTGCTGCAGTTTGTTGTTAAAGCAGAATATGGGTATAGCAGATGCACTATCACATAGTCCACTGTGCAATGAGGACATTACCACAGCAACGCATGTTAGTTCAAAGGATAATCAAGGAAGGATGGCCAGAGAGACATTTGACAAATACACCAATGTTTTAGACTGAGTGCTGTTTACCTAGTCTTGGCAAATAAACCCATTTCCCTTAGGCTGAAATTAATAAGCTTGAGGCCATTTTTAAATATCCAATTCTAGAAATAGGCAAAATCCTAGTTTCACTTGTTGGTGATCTATAATAGGCCAGAGAAAACCATCAAAGGCTAGAAGAATATTTCTATTTCTATAGGGACTTGAAGTGTCTGTTATACTCAATAGTGAATTTATAGTGACCTTATTGTACTTTACTTTTTATGGTATTTTCATATCTAATGGTGTTAGGATACTATAGGATGTTCTGTGGCTTGTTTTTGTGCACTACAGTGGCTACATTTTTTCCGTGATGTTTGCATAGTATACTTCTAAAATGTATTAGAGCATTACCATAGTTAAGGGCTGATATATAGCCTTGAATGGTGTATTTTAAAAATGACCTATGTAAACTCACAAATGGAAATCTGTTGAGCAGTTGGTTTCACTCTGTTGCTCCACATTTCACGCTCCCTGCAGGAGCACAGATGAATCATGCCACAGACATTAGTCTTTTCTTCAGTAGGATGATTTATATAAAGTACCAGACTTAAAATAGCTAAAGTGATCACGTACATACCTCTTGTACCCCTCCCTTGTATGTTTTTCTCTCAGGTTAATTTCCCCCCGTGCCTTTGTGCTGTTATTAAAGATACCCTTTTATGAGTGACGCAGGTTGATTTGGCTTAGGCCCATTCATTTGTGCTTTATTGGTCGCTGATGCTTGTAATTAATAAGCGTGCCTGACGTCAATGCAGAATGAAATGAATCAGACTCAAGAGAAAGAACATAATTACCACATTAGATTTAATTGAACGTTTCTTTTTAATTCAAGATAACACTAACACAACAAATGGATTTCAAATCTTGATGATAATTTCATGTTTTCCGACCCATAGGTGAATCATTTTTGCTCACTGCTGCAGAGACAAAAGACCAGCTTCATCTTACATTGTATTCAGTGACATTTTGTTTGCACAGTTTATGTTGTATATCATTCTTTCTAATTCGTTGTATTTCAAGAAGCAGTCCAAGGAATGTTTTTGACCTAGAATGACATAATAAATTAATAGGAATATGAAAGTAAAACAACTAAACTCTAAGGGACAGATACTGACCTATTTTTTTCCTGAACTAACATTGTTTATAACCAGGTATCCGTGGAAGTTATCTCGACAGCCCCGGCCCCTGACCGTTCCAGTGGCCCCAGGTCTTATTTCCTCTTACCGACGCGTGCCATGAGTTCGGCATTGGCTGCTGCCTTGGTTCTCATGTCCTGGTTCTTGGCCAGGTCTATGAGGACACTGAGGATGCTGGTGGGAACGTCAAGGGACAGGGCAAAGCGTGACCCCTGCTGGGCTCGTTTCGGGACCTGGGAGGCTGGCCGCGGGGCTCGCACTTGTCGGAGCATAGGGTGGTACTCTGGCCGAAGCAACGAGTTCAACACACCGCTGCGGTTTAGGATGTCGACAGCCAGCGCGTCCCTCTGCGTGTCTTCACCCAGTTTGTCACTGGCAGGGCTGCTCCTCTGGCTCTGGATACACCAAGGCAGCAGCAGGGCCAGGCATAAACACACATGCATGCCTCTCATGGTCAGAACTCTGTGTGGAGGGAGGGAATGAGATAAAAAAAAAAGAAATCACACACAGCGCAAGGATTCTTTTAGCCTTTCAGAAATGGCATGCCGCCATGATTTTTCTTACTTGCAATATAATTTCCTTCACCGTAAGCACCCTACTGTGATTTACATTTCAGTGGTTTTAACTGATGCATAAACAGAGATGATCCATTCACTGTGCGGTGCTGGTAAATTGAAATATTGCTTTCATTAGCGATGTTTAATTGTAAGAGCGAAATGCACGTTGAAACAAGGAGAGTATATCAGTTACTACTAACAGATATTTTCTGAGATGTAAGCAGTATAAAGTGTCATAATCATTGGTAAAGACTTACCCAATGTCACCACTGTGGACTGTTGCTAACTTGACAAAAAGGCACTTCCCCACCCCGTGTTGTGAAGCAGGACTATGGCAATGATTTGATATCCTCTGATGTCTTCTGTCCCCCAGCTTTTTCTACAGCCACTGGAAGAGTGAGTGCTGCTGCAGAGACGGATGTTCAAATGGACTTCTGTCGGTTTTTCCACGTCCTTCTTCACCGTCACACTGCCCCTTCCCCTCCACTCCCCTCTCTGTTTATCTTTTACATCTCTACATCCCTTGCCCTCCCCGCATTTCATCTAATTTCCTCTCCACTCATTGCTATCTGTTTCTTTGTCTAAAAATAACGTGATGGTAATTATAATAGTTGGCCTATTATGAATTGAATAATGCCTCCGTCTGTGTTCTTGCCACAACTGATACCCTACCACCACCAGTCTAGACTAAATACCAAGGAGTAAAACATATAAATGTGTTTCATGTTACGTGAAGATTGATTGGATATACTTAGTAGAAGATGTTCACTTTCTTAGCATGTCATCATAAATGCATGTGCTGTAAATCACACAGACAGACTGGGTGGCCTTCAACTCGCCAAGAAGACTATGTAGTCACCGCACAGCAGGTGAGGTAGAGATGCACTTTCTCTTAAAACGTGCCAAATATCACAAATTAGAACCGATATCAAAGTTAAGAAATGTAACTCATTAATCCCAAACTTCACCAAACTGTGTGACACTGAAAAAACTGGACAAGCATTATACCTAGCTGCACATGACTGCATGTTAGAAATTGAGGGACATTCGTGAGACTAACAAGACTCATGGAGAGGACGATTATCATGATATTGATTCATTGTTTGTTATCCTTATCTAACATATTGGTTACTGTTGTGTATGTCTTGTTTTAAGACTAAATTTACAATGTTGCAAAAGCATTAATTTTCACAAGCATCTTGAATGTAAATTAAGAGAATATATCAAGTAACATAACTTTGATCCAACTTGGAATATTTGTTTCATTATACTATTTTAAAGTTTCTGCTTTATTTTATTTGTATGCATGCACATTAAGACCCATACAGAATAGATACCTACTCCACACTTTGTTATTGTTATAGTTATAGGACATGAATATGCAGCATCCCAGGTCCTTACTAGCTACACACAGAGGTGAGGGAGGTTCACTACATCCTGACATTTATTTATTGACTTTGATGAATTCCATTCCAATACTTTGGAAACATTGTTAATGTAAAAAAGTAACACAAACATGAACTACAGTGCCATGAAAATGCATTCACTGGTTGATTTCCCCAATTGTTTTTGTGGGTTGTAATTCAGTGTGGGAGTTGGTGAGATAAAATTACTTTACGGTTATTGTTCCTTTAATTTGTTTGATGTGCAAGGTAATCGAGCATGTAATCTCCAGGGATGAGAATTTTCCGTGTTGTTGTGAAAGATGCTTGTGAAAATTAATGCTTTTGCAACATTGTAAATCGTCAGAATGGTTGAACAGGAAATTTAAACTCAAGTTGCAGACAGAAACAAACAATTCATGGTCAAAGAACCCAAAATTTCAGAGTTGAAGCAGATCTGTATGGAGGAGTAGGCCAGAAATTCCTCCACTGGGCCTAATGAAATACTACAGGTAGCATTTAGTTGTTTGTTTCTCCTAAAGGTGGTGTAACCAGATATTGAGTCAAAGGAGGCGATTACATTTTCTTTACACATTGCATGATTTTTATTTAACAAATAAATTAAATACGAAACTTTGTTCACTCAGTGTCCCTTTTATCTAATACCGTTTTTCTCTATTGATTTATTAAATTTCTCCAAATTAAGGTTCATGCTTAGCACAGCCGTTGAAGCAGACTCATTTTGAAAAACATCCCAATTCCACTGCAAAAGGAAGTGCTGCTTTCTTTTAAGATAACATCTTTATAGAAACCAAATGCTGACATCAAAACTACATGTCATCTATTCATTAGATTATGTATTCAGCTGTATTCTCACAATAATAAGGATCACCTTTATCAGAAAGTTCCAATCTTTTTTTTCATAATCTGATTTTATGGAGTTTTATCTATAATTTGTTGATGAAATTTTTCCCTTGTAAGCAACTTATCTTCTCTGCACAATTTTGTAAATACTAAAATATGTAATATTTCACAGGTTTGTCAATTTGCCAACCCTCTTCAATTTCCATGGTTCCAACTGGTTTAGAGAACATAGTACATAAATAACACCCTCCAGATCTGCTTATGCAATCCTTATGCATTATAGGTGTGTCTCATACTATATGCCCTCTAGCATATTGAAATGCTTGCAAGGTTTCTCCATAACTGTATGACATGGGAAAGTCGATCAATATGCTGAACATCATACATTAGTGCCCTTTATATGAACATATTGTATGAGTTCATAGAGACAATCTTAATAAGGAGGAATGGGGTGCTGGGAGTTCAGAGAGAGGTCTCTGGAGAAGAACAGAAGAAGAGGCTGTCAACCCAGGGAGGAAGAGAGCGCAAGACAAAGCCTACCTCGTTTCCTGAGTCACCTCCAGTCCAGCCCATCAAGGCATTATCCTCATCTGACTAATGATAACCATATTACTTGTATAGTCTGAATCAGATCGCTGGGCCCCCAGGGCCCTGAGATCAGCCATCTCTCTAACTCTGATCAACACAACAGTGGGTTGCACAAACGTCACCCAGCCTTGTTAGATCAGCACCCTCCATATGAGGAGACAGTACACTGCATTCATTCTGAGTCTGTGCTAGAAGATCAGATGGAAATAGAAATGTCCTGGGCTCTACCAGCAGCACCTCTGTCACATAAACAGCATGACAACACAGGAATGAGATGATGCCACACATCATACGATTCAAAATGTATATACTAAAGCAGGTCCTGCATTAGAGCTGAGGCTACCGACGTAGGTCCTGGAAATAGACTTTGCTCTTAAGATGCTTAACCACATATTTCAGAGAGCAGTAATGTCATCCTTTTAGAAATAGAAATAGCAAACAGGACTAGGGTCATTTTAAGAGAGAACATAGTGTAGGGACAATAGCTCTGCTTATGAATGTGATCTGGATTTCAGTATGGTGTCCTTATTTGCCAGAAAGTGCACTAGACATTGAGCAACACTGAAATTCACTGCTGCATGGAAGTTTTAGCCCTGGCAAATAACTGTAGGGGGAATCATCTTTGTTCTGATCTGGAAGTGGAGTGGTGTTGTCAATGGTTTTAGCAGCAGTACCGTAATAATTAAAAAGTGTTTTATATAATAGTGTGACTGGTTATGTGTCAACCTCAGCAAAATGTTTAACAAACGTGACTAAAATGAGGATCAATGACAAGCAACTACCCATGAATAATTGAAGCTAGAGGGACATCATTCTGCTTCAAATGCTTACATAAAGTGGATTAGAGCAATTTAACTGTGTTGCTCTTGTAGATTTGCATTTTCCTTGCAGTTATGATTTTAATCCGAAAAAGGATGACGCAATGAAAGCTGCATGGTAGTTGAACATTGCATTGAAAAACAGCAAATACAGTTAGTCCATTTGGATGTTAGAGACTTTGGAACATCTCCTTAACTTACTACATATATCCACTCAAATCAATGCCTACTACAGATCCATGAGAAACAATCACAAATGTTTTTCACATTTTATTTTTGTCAGAATGAGAGCTTCTGTTATGTACAATAGAGGACAGAAACAAAATGTTACAGTAATTTATAAATATATTTCTGCTCCACACTGGTTGAAGAGTGTCCTGATTTAACGGTAGATGAATTGATTGCTCAATATTAAACAGTACCCCTCTCCCCCCCCTCCGAAAGACAATACCAGGTGACAACACAGACCTGTATAATACAATCAAGAGGTTATCACTGCTCATTGCTGTCCCCCTCATGACGATCTAAGTGATTAGCGGGCGGGATAAGAGAGGGAGGCATGGAAGATGACGGAGGATGGATGGCTGCCTGTGTCGTTGAGCTGAGGTAAAGGCAATCCTCAGATCTTCATTCTTGCCGTGATGGGAGGAACAAGGCAAAGGAAGTAGGAAATGGGGAAGAAGAGGAGCAAATATGGGACACACGAGGAGCAACACAATGATAGATGTCCTAGAACCTCAGCCAGTACATGGCACTGCGCATGCTGTTGTAGTCGGGCAGCTGCTCCACGGGGCCTGGCGGAGACAGGGGGGGAGGGGGTTTAGAGCAAGGCCATACAACATGGACCGTCTGATCCAATTCTTGTTACAACAGGACTGAGAGTGTAGCAGAACTCACCGACACCAGCCACCGCAGGACACTTATCATAGAGGTATTTGGAGCAGATGTCACGCACCATCTTGGGGGTCACAGCCTGCATGGAAGGAGGGAACAGACATGAGCGCCAACATAAAGATGTGTGTATGTTTTGTAAATATAGAAGTCTTATGCTGGAGACAGTAGAGAACTTACAATCCTAACCCATTTTGAAAAGGCATTGCATCACACACACGACTGACAATTAGGCAAGGATGGTGTATCACAGAATATAACGGTAATCCTGCTGACTCCTAATCTCCAACATGACACCAATCACAACAACTTACTACCTGGCAACTCAAGTCAACTGGAGTAGTCTTGAATCTGTGAACCGCTATTATGACCAGATAATTTTAGCAGACTAGTTTGTAGCTAGTCTTAGCTTC
>CABFOP010009962.1:0-10855 GCA_900683385.1 Anoplogaster cornuta
ACTCGGCCGTTCCTGCCCACCAACGTCCATTGCACAACATCAGTGTTAAACCAGGGTCGAGTAATTAACACTGTTTAACACTGGACTATGGTGGTGAGGACTTCTGTCGCTAAAAAACACGAACCAGGATACAACGGAGAAGCAGAGTTCTGGACACCACATTTACAACACTCGTCTTCATGTCGGTGAACTTCGGTGATATAATTCGTCATTCTTTGGTGCTGAAAACCACGGAAAGGATTCAGGAAATTAACGAGCCTTAACGAGGAAGCCGCGTTCCTGCCGCGGTTCGTCGCGTTATGGACTTTTGTACTGAAACACCATAACCAAACTATATTGGACAAGCGGACTTCTGGACACCATATTTACCACACCGGTCCACATTTCGGCACCGTGCGGCGCAACTCTTCTGTCGCAGTTAATAAGGTAAACAAAGAACTTTCAGAATTGCTCGTACTACCTTTAATTTCAAGATTTCACATGAAAATAATTTGACCTTAGTCAGTGTGTCCTGTTCTGATGAACATGTTGTTTTGTCTGCATCCTAAGCTAACAATGTTTTGTTTTTGTTTTTGCTGAAGAAATGTAAAATGAATTGATTATTACAAATAATTGTAACTGTTAAAGGACTGATGAGATGATTTCATTACTTTGTGTCTGTGTCCACAGCTGACTCGACCAGCTCAAGACCTTCTCATGTCTCTGTGTATGAACTCCAACAGTCATGGAGCAGATGACATGGAGGTGATCTCCAACCTGATCAAGATCCGGCTAAAACCCAAAGTCCTCCTTAATCACTACATGCTCTGTGTCAGGTCTGTCAGGTCCCTTTTCTCTGTAGTCACCTAAGGTCTTTTTCCATTTCTATCTTTTATGCTGCGCTCAGTGACCTAACTGTTGCCTCGGCCACCATTCCCCAGGGAGCTGCTAAATGCACACAGAGACAACCTGGGCACGATGGTGAAGCTGGTGATCTTCAACGAGCTGTCCAATGCCAGGAATCCCAACAACATGCAGGTCCTCCACACGGTGCTGCAGCACAGCCCAGAGCAGGCCCCGAAGGTGAACCTAGACTCTGTATTGACATGGCGTGGGGGGGAAAGACATTTTTAAAATGATTCATGCTGATTTTTATTGCAAAAAAAAAAATACTAGTGTTTTTTTTGCATGCGGTGTTGACTCAAATTCAGCATTCTTCCTTTCCAATCCAATCCAATCCACTTTATTTATATAGCACATTTTAAAACAACAAGGTTCCCAAAGTGCTGCACAATAAAAAATAAAAATAAAAAATAGAATAAAAGTAGTATAAAAAAATACATAAAAGACATAAAACCAGACACAAATAGAGTAAAAAGTACTATAAATGTACATAAAAAAGACATAAAAGACACATAAAACCAGACAGGACATACCAGTGAATCAATACACTAAAAGACAAACAGAGACCGCACAACTCTCATGCTGAATTAAAAGCCAAGGAATAAAAGTGAGTTTTAAGACGAGATTTTTCCCCAACCTGTCTCCAGTTCTTAGCCATGGTGTTCCAGGACCTGCTAACAAATAAGGATGATTACCTCCGCGCCTCCCGAGCGCTCCTCAGAGAGATCATCAAACAGACCAAACACGAGATCAACTTCCAGTCCTTCTGCTTGGGTTTAATGCAGGAGAGAAAGGAGGCCACCTATGTGGACATGGAGTTCAAAGTAAGTGGATACGGAAGTCTCATTCGCTCACTTGCTCTTGAAGGTTTCGGCTCTGAGCTATTCTCATGTCTTTCCTGCAGGAGCGTTTTGTGATCCAGGTGACAGATTTGCTAACCGTCTCCATGATGCTGGGCATCACTGCTCAGGTCAAAGAGGCTGGCATCGCATGGGACAAAGGAGAGAAGAAGAGTGAGTGCTTCATATCTGTCCACATGCTGTATTTGTTAACCGTCGTGTGTGGCTCTGAACGTCCCTCTGGTTTGCTTCAGATCTGGAGGTCCTGAGGTCCTTTCAGAACCAGATAGCCGCCATCCAGAGAGATGCTGTGTGGTGGCTTCACACCGTGGTTCCCACTATCAGCAAAGTCGGTGCAAAAGACTATGTCCACTGGTCGGTATCGGCACATATCTCCGCAGTTTCAGTTACTCAAATAGCACCAACTAATCATATTGTGAGCGTGTCACATGTTGCATCTCGTCTCTCTCTTCCCGTGTCCACAGCCTTCACAAAGTGCTTTTCACAGAGCAACCCGAGACGTATTACAAGTGGGACAACTGGCCACCCGAGAGTGACAGGAAGTGAGCCTATACCGCCGATATTCAAAAATGTTTGCTCTGATTGTCTCACTGTGGCATTTGGAGTTTTTACAAATGTGATTTTTTTTTTTACATTCTCCCAGTTTCTTCCTTCGCCTCTGCTCTGAGGTGCCCCTGCTGGAGGACACACTGATGCGGATTCTGGTCATCGGGCTTTCACGTGATCTGCCCCTGGGCCCGGCGGACGCCATGGAGCTTGCAGATCACCTGGTTAAGAGGGCTGCTGGCGTTCAGTCTGATGGTGTGTGAAGAACTACTTGGGGCCCTCCCTAACTGTCCTAACTGTTTGGGTTCACATTTGGAGATCAACATGCAGAAAAGTGACACCGTAGAGCTGACTGACTCTTTCTTGTTAAACAGATCTAGATGTCTTGAGAGTGGAGAGGATCCAACTCATTGACGCGGTGCTGAACCTGTGTACATACCACCACCCAGAGAACATTCAGCTGCCTGCAGGGTACTTCACATGTCTACTGGTATATTAAAACACTTACAGGGTGTGTCATTTGTACTTCAAAATAACAAATAACTGTTAATTTTATAGGTATCAACCACCAAATTTGGCTATATCCACTCTGTATTGGAAGGCGTGGCTTCTGTTGCTTGTGGTGGCTGCATTCAATCCACAGAAGATAGGTAGGACTGTTTTCTTTCCGTTTATTTCCTACATGACACTCAAAGTAACCCACAAAGTATTTTCTACAAATATATTGTCGGACATTTCTTTCCTCCAGGTTTGGCTGCCTGGGATGGCTATCCCACTCTGAAAATGCTCATGGAGATGGTTATGACAAAGTAAGTAAAAACTACAGCATACGACGCTCTTAATTCCAGTATAATACTAAACAACTAACCTGCTTCTCTCTGTGCCTTCTAGTAACTACTCCTACCCTCCTTGCACCATAACGGACGAGGACACAAAGACTGAGATGATCAACCGAGAGCTGCAGATCTCCCAAAGGGAGAAACAAGAGATCCTGGCCTTTGAAAGCCACTTGGCCGCAGCCTCCACCAAACAGACCATCACAGAAAGCAACAGCTTGCTGTTGTCGCAGCTCACCAGTCTGGACCCGCAGTAAGTAACTGCTCCACTAAGACCAATTACCTTATGCACATGAATAAACTAAATCCATTTTACAGTGACAGATTTATGATTAGAAAACAAACTCTTTAAATGATCTGGCTGAGAAATAGTTCTTATATGTGCAAAACCAATGGAGCCTTTGCTTTGTCTATTTTTCATTTATCTCTTTTTCTCTCTAATTTTAAACAATATGGTCACTATTCTTATATCAGCACTTGAGGTTTTAAAAGTTTGATGAATATTGAGTCTTGTGATTGGAAGATGGATGTTATTTTTCATGTTCCAGGGGTCCTCCTCGCCGTCCTCCACCCCAGGTCCAGGAGCAGGTGAAAACCCTCAACCAGTCTCTGCGCCTGGGCCACCTCCTCTGCCGCAGCCGCAATCCAGACTTCCTGCTCAACATCATCCAGAGACAGGTAAGTACTGTAAGAGAGAACATCGCACACACCGTTGTTTGGCTTCCTTGTGAAACGCGCCGACCGGGTGAGTTTGTTGCGACTGCAGTGTGTTCTGGATACTCCACAGGCTTCCTCCCAGTCCATGCCATGGCTGGCTGATTTGGTCCAGTCCAGCGAGGGGTCCTTGGATGTGCTTCCCGTTCAGTGCCTGTGTGAATTCCTTCTCCACGATGCTGCAGACGACAGCCTGCCAATTGAGGATGAGGAAGAAGGAGAGAGCAAAGAGCAGAAGGCCAAGAAGAGACAAGTATGTTGGTCTTTGCATGATAGCTTATTGTTGGCTTGATATTATTTTTAGTTTTAGTATTTAATCAAGACAAACCAGCAGACAGTGATTGGTATTTATAGAATTCCTGAATTTACCTCTTTTTTTTGTACATACTGGTACAAGTTTCATGTTTTGAGTGCATCCTCCTTCTGATGCTCCAGCATTAATAATAGGAATTTAAAGTTCTCTTCACTATTTGTAGGGGACATTTTGAGTCTAGACCCATCTTAATTATTTTTCTCTCGTCCTGATAGAGACAACAAAAGCAAAGGCAGCTTCTTGAACGGCTCCAGGATCTGTTGTTGGGTCCTAAGGCTGACGAACAGACCACGTGTGAAGTGCTGGACTATTTTCTGCGTCGTCTCAGCTCTTCACAGGTGGCGTCGAGGGTCCTGGCTATGAAGGTACAGTATGGGAAGCAGGAAGTGGCGTGTGCAGTCTGTTAGCCCGCCATCATGTGGATGTTCAGACACTCCGTCTCGCTTTTGTGCAGGGTTTGTCTTTGGTGCTGACGGAAGGGGGTCTGAAGGATGGAGAGGAGCGGGACCAGCCCATGGAAGAAGACTCTGCAGACGCCGAGCTCTTACCGGGCTACCAGTGGCTCCTTCAAGACCTCCCGAAGCTGCCCTTGTTCGACAGCGTCCGAGCCATGACATCCACCGCTCTGCAGCAGGTCAGCGTCTGTCTCGACAATAGACTGCCGTGTCTGTTTTTGGCATTAAATGTGGCCTACTTAATAAATTGTAGTGAGTAAGGAGTCATTACTGTTGTTTTGTGTGTCTCATTCCCAAGGCCATTCACATGGAGACAGATCCACAGACGATCAGTGCCTATCTCATCTACCTATCCCAGAATGCACCAGTGGAAGAGCAGGCTGCACATAATGACCTGGCTCTGGTAATCATGGCTTGTTGTTGGTTGTTTTTGTATCGGCTTTTGTCACCTTCACGGAGCAATGTTGAGATGGGTCCGGTTTTCCTTTTGCACTCCGTAGGATGTGGCCCGGCTAATCGTTGAGCGCTCCACCATCATGAACAACCTGTTCTCCAAACACTCCTGCAGACCCGAGTCTGACGCTGTGCTCTCTGCCTTCCTCACCATCTTCTCGAGCTACATCAAGAGGATGAGGAAGACCAAGGAGGGAGAGGATCTCTACAGCTGGGTGAGAACTGGCTCGGCTTACACTTCTAATCTAGCTATATTATCATTGACATTTTAGGTATGTAGTTGATGCTCTTATAAAGAGTGATGTACAGTGAATTCAATAGTTCAATAAGCTTCAGTTCCTATATCACCAAAAATCCCAAACAACCAAAAATGAGTGCAAAGGTGCAAAGTGCAAAGGGGAAAAAATGGAATAAGAACGAAGAAGTTTAATTTATTTTAAAGGAAGTAGAAAGCAAGAGAGGGGAAACCCTGAGTTTTCAGTCCTTTTTTTAATTGCAGTCAGAATCTCAGGACCAGGTGTTTCTGCGCTGGACTACCGGAGAGACCGCTACGATGCACATCCTGGTGGTCCATGCGATGGTCATCCTGCTAACTCTGGGGCCACCCAAAGGTAGACCTGCTGCAGTTCAGTGTTTGCATGGTTCAAGGCTTTGTGAGAACATGTTTCAGTACTATGCATTTTGTGTATAATGTTTCCAGGAGAAAGTGACTTCTACAATCTTTTGGACATTTGGTTTCCCGACAAGAAGCCTCTCCCCACTGCCTTCCTGGTGGACACCTCAGAGGAGGCCCTTCTGCTGCCTGATTGGTTGAAATTGAGGATGATCCGATCAGAGGTTTCCCGATTGGTTGATGCAGGTACAACTTTCACAAAAACTGTGTATTGCTTGCCATATAAATTTTCATTTATTTATGACAGAATATATCTTTTTCCCCCTAGCTTTGCAAGACCTGGAGCCTCAGCAGCTGCTGCTGTTTGTCCAATCCTTTGGCATCCCAGTATCCAGCATGAGTAAACTACTTCAGTACCTAGATCAGGCTGTCTCCCATGATCCACAGACCCTGGAACAGAACATCATGGACAAGCGTAAGAGTCTGCTGAAGATATTACACTCCTCTTACAATTGTTTTTAGATGCATAATCTCATTTTGCCTATATTTGCCTAATTTCTTCTATAGACTACATGGCCCATCTGGTTGAGGTGCAGCATGAGCGAGGTGCCACTGGGGGGCACACTTTCCATACACTACTCAGCTCCTCTCTCCCTGCAGGCAGAGGTCAGTGTCTTTATCCTGCAAGAGGTGGATTGTGTGCTACTTCCACTAATATATGACACGCATTGGCTTACGTTTGAGTAATCTAAACTCTATAATGTCTTTTTACAACACCGACGCCTATCAGTAGGTATAATCTGACTTTGAGACGGGGTGTACAATAAAGCAGCAGACAAAGAAATCCATAACAAATTATGTTCATGGCCTAAATGTGATTATTTTAGCAGTTTCTATACCTCCCCGTCTTATGTAACACTTCACCACACTCTGTATCTGTTAACTACATCCTCCTTACAGATTCTGGTGAAGTGAGTAAGGCCAAAGTTACCGTGGAAACCCCCCATAGCTCCGTGAAGATGAGGGCAGCCAATCAGATTCCTGTGATCGGGCCTGAAGATGACCTCACTGGCATGATGCTTCAGGTAGGAATTTCTAGCTTTTTTTCTAGCTCAAAATCTCAAGTTATTGTAATTTCTACCCCCAAACTAAAGCCTGGGTGAGTGAGGCAAAATGGTAATAGAAAGACAAAAAGTGGTTGCTGCCAAGGTTAATCTCCCTATCTGCTCACATGAGATGCAGTCATTTGGAATATCGATTTTAATGGATTATAGAATGATACTTTTAATTTTCCAACTACTTCTTGAAACGTGCATTGTTTCGATATAGCTCAACAAAGTGCAAGAAAGATCAAAACTGAAAGATCAAAATTCACTTTGTCTACTGTCATCTAAAGCGTGTGTCACTTCAGCCAAGTATGAATCAAGTACAGAGCTGGACTGCAGTGTTTATAGTACTGCATTATAATACTGCATTGTGCATTTTAATGCCAAGTCGAATTTTGTGCACACCGAGTGTCAGCTAGAAAGATGAACGTGAAAGATGGGAAAACAAAATGCGACAGAAATATTGAATTTCTCTTCATCTGCTTTGCCTCATCTGATAAAAGGTCTTACTGTGAGTGACCTCTGTATGTTGCCTCCACTTCCTCAGATATTTCCCTCCAAGGTGGACCCTCGCTGGCATGGCCCACCTCCCAACCAGCTCTCCCTGGCCTTGCAGCAGGCGCTGGCTAAAGAGCTGATCCGGGCCAAGCAGGGCCACATTCAGCAGGGTGGGTTGGCAATTTGCCTTCTACAGGCCATAGCGGCCCTGCTCACCTCTGCCCACGCAGGGCCTGTTGTCATGGCGATGCACCGCAACCACGCCCTCTCCTGTCCTCTGATGCGCCAACTTCACCTCTACCAGGTATGGCATACTGATAATCTCAACATTGCATAATACATTGAATGATATAACGGATATGATTGGATTGTAATGTTTGTCTTTGTTCCTTCTTCCCATTTCTCCCACGTCTGTGCTTCCCAGCGTCTCGTTTCCCAGGACATTGCTTTCTCCTCACTGTTCCTCAAGGTGGTTGTGGAGATGTTGACCTGGTTAGAGAACCCAACTGTGGAGGCAGGGCCACTAAAGACCCTGCTCAAGTCCTTTGCTGGCCAGTATTCTCACAAACACAGGCTCAGTGATGGTGAGTACCCCGACCACTTAACCTTTTGAGATGCTGACTAGTTCACCTTATATCAAGGATGAGTGATGAATGTCCCTGCCCTGCAGCACGCACTGGTTTCCTCCACCTGGCTGACGCTCTGGCTTATCGGAGGGACACCGAGGTGCCAGTGAGAGCCATCATTGCCATGCTAAAGGCTGGAGAGAGATGTAACGCCGAGGCTGAGCTTATTGGCAAAGGTATTCTGCTTTTATTACGGGTGTCATGGTGTGTATGTGAATGCAGCTTGATTACATGGGCCAACTTGAACGCCATAAAGATTTGCCTACAGGGGCGGAGGTCTGTGCTCTCTGAGTGCTGCTCTAGTTCAGTATGAAGTGAGTGTCTTCCTTGATGCCAAATGTGTGCGAAACCTATTATTACGCATGTAGTTTGTTTTCCAGTGTTACAGGGGCTGATGGAGGTGAAGTCGCCCTACTTGGAGGAGCTGCTGTCTCTGTTGATGACTATTGGTACACAGACTGGGACAGCTGGCCCTGTTGCCATGGTGATTTCACTGCTGCTTCAGGAGAGTGAGGAGCGAGCTGTGAAGAAGGAAGTGGATCCGAACAAGTGAGCACCGCAGTTCTATTTCCCTCTTGTTGCATAGGATGAAAATACCCTCTCCTTACGTTTGACCGTTATGTAACACTCAAGTCATGCAAAAAAAATACGAATTTGAGAGACGTAAATGACAAACATGGCTGGCCGTGACAAAAATAGCAAAACAGCACTTGCTTGCAGTCTCCATGGCCTTGTACTTGCTTGTAGACTTTCGTTGGATTCAGTTGGGACGTGGTTAATTGTTCTTTTATAACCTTCCAGAGACTGTACACATCCACGTTGTGAAAATCACAGGACATTCTACAGAATTGTCACTGTTTTGCCTTTGAAAATGCAATCACATCAAAGTTGTCAGTGAGGCGGCAGGTACATACTGATTGGTGTATAATAAAATACATGGTAATCTAAAACCAGGGCTAGAGAACAAATTGTCCCAGTTGTCCTCTTCTGAACTGCAACAGAGTTTTCAACGTTTTCACTCTTTCATTCTGGGCACAAAATAACTTTCCTGTCCCAGTTAGGAACAAGGTAAAATGTTGGTTATGGTTAAATGTACCACATTGTTAGCTATCTATATTGATGCCTTTTGGACCATTATCACTGCTAAAAATTGATTAAGAAATCTTGCCAGTTGCCACCAAAAACTAGCATTAACAGCAGTGATATGGTGTACTTTGACAGCTACTGTAGAGAGTATACTCACTGTCTCATGCAAAGTCTGGTTAGCATCTCATCATCCCATGAGTGCAAGTAGATATAGTGAATAGTGCTGTTTGTATTCAGATTACAGTGACATTTCTCTCTGGATATCTCTAAACCTTCTTTGCTAACGGAGTGCACAGTTTTAATGTGTATTTGCGTTATGTAGGTGACAGTATACAGTAAATGGCATGGGAAGGAGGTGGGCTATACTTATTTGGAAAACAAGAATTGCACATAGCAAGGGTTTAAAAGTAAATAAGATCCCCATCACAATTTGTAGAGAAGGTATTCTCAGTCCTCAGTGGTTTGAGTATGTACTGTATATGATAGTAGCGGCGGTCATAAACATAGCGCATGAGAATACTTATACTGTAGGCTTACTGTAGTACTTTGTGTGCAGAAGGTCTATGGCTCTTATAGGGCTTCTATATGTGTAGTGTATGTTTGGTACACTGTCAGGGTTTTTCTGAAATCTTGAAGACTAGGAATTCAATACAAGTTCAGTACCATTTATGTAGTGGTATTTGGGTATTTTCAATTTTACCTTTTTCAGCAGCTCTGAGGTAACAAAAACAGGCCTGAGTTCGGGGTTGCTGGTTGATTGGCTGGAACATCTTGACCCTGAGGTGACTTCGGTGTGTCCAGACCTTCAACAGAAACTGCTGTTTGCCCTCAACAAGGTGAGATGAGCATTGTTAGCAGTATGTACATCTCTTCCGTTATCACACTTGGGGTAGGTGTTCGCGTGGTGTGTTGAGTGTTGTTTTCTTCCTGTTCCTTCACTGCAGGGACGAGGCACCCCTGCCTATAGACCCTACCTTTTAGCCTTGCTTACCCATCAGTCGAACTGGACCACCCTCCTGCAGTGCATCAGTGCTCTTCTCAGCAAGCGCAGAGACCAGAGGTACGTCCCGTCATCAAACCTTTACGTAGCCCCTGCAGGCTTGTGTGCCTTTAGTAGATTAACACCAGCGTAATTACCCGGCAATAATTTGTTCTGGGTCTGTTGAGGTTTTATTGAGCATGATATTTGCTAGTGTGAGAGACTATGTTCAAGAGTGGCTGTGTGACTTTTCTCAGATTGGACCCATCATCAGCCTTGGATTTCCTGTGGGCTTGCAGCCACATTCCACGTATCTGGCAGGGACGCGACCAGAAAATCCCTCAAGTAAGAGCAAAAGCCCACACGCAAAGTCCACGTTGTCACACTCTCCCGCTGTTTTGATGATGCAGCAGTCCTCTAGAGTCAGAGTTTCTGATGAAGCTAGGGCCTCATATTTTCCGTTTTGCGGAAATCGCGGACGGAATCGCGGAATCTGGGTTAAAAAATGGAATTTACACATAAACGTGGAATGCCACGGAATTGAGATTTTTGTGTAAATTATACGCACTTTATCACTGTTATGGAAGAAGGCGGACCATTAACGGACCGTAGTTGATCCGTGATCCGTTCCCCCGCGGTTCGGTAACGTTACGCATTTGAACCGCAGATTATAGTTACTTTTTAAAGTAGTAATTCCCTAAATCTCGATGCAGAGTTGCAGTGAAACTGATTGCCGTTTAAATAAAGATATTTAAACTGGTCTAAAGGACTGGATTGGTTATAATCTATGGCACAGAGCAGGTAAAATAATGCAGTAATTGCAGCGATAATTTCGCTGTGGTCTATTTTTAGCTAAATTTCCAAGCAGGAAGTCACAGTAGCGGTATA
>CABFOP010009995.1:1430-12063 GCA_900683385.1 Anoplogaster cornuta
GAGCGGCAAAATACACATGGCAGAAGAAAAATTGTGGTATTTTCTCCCACACACACACACGCACACGCACACGCACACGCACACGCACACGCACACACACACACACACACACACACACACATACACCGCAGTAAGTGTTATGAATTAGATTTAGTGAGGGAATATTGAAAGTCTGATACTTCCTCTGCCAACTCAGCAGCTTTAATTGATAATGCCGGGCCGGGGAAAGTATGCTGATTTTTTTTTCATATCTAACACAACTGTTCTGCCTAAAAACTTGGACAGCATTTGTATGTTGCTGCCCAAGCAAGAATCCTGAAATGTGTGTATCCGTTCTCCATATGAAAAGTTTCATTCCAAAATTCCAATTCCAATCCATTCCAATCTTACAAAATGATTACTGGCATGAAAGTAATGCATATTATGGGTTACTATTAAAGCTATGAGCTTTGAGCTTAAAGCTATGAGCTTTAATAGTTAGAAATTAATAGTTAATCTCGACTAGGGGATTAATAAAGTGCTATCTATCTATCTATCTATCTATCTATCTATCTATCTATCTATCTATCTATCTATCTATCTATCTATCTATCTATCTATCTATCTATCTATCTATCTATCTATCTATCTATCTATCTATCTATCTATCGATCTATTTAATAGTAAGATTCTGGCTTACTAAATGTTTTTCTATGTTTTTGATCATAGAATAATGTGTGTTGAAATATCGCCAGATAAATAAATAACATTTCATCATGTATGTGTATAGTATATATTCTCCCTCCTACCTCTCTGAGGCAGCCCATGAAATTGTTGCTGACGGGAGATCCCGGCAGGTCTGCGGTGCTCGGACTTCCACCCACATAGAAGAAGTCATCGGAGCCCAGCATGGTGTAGTCTTCCTGGGTGTAGCCTGTGGTGGTCAGGATCCCGTCGACGGAGATAGTCACCTGTCGAGGGGTAACACATAGCCAAAGCCAAGCCATTACACTCTGGGATTTGACCCCTTGCTGCGTATAAAACACACCTCCTTCTTTGGTCTGCATTCTAAATGAGGTACTTTTCTTTCTGTAGGTCTCTTATTTTGCCATTCGCTTGAATCGCTTGGCGCCTCGAAGCGATGGTTTTGGATCAGACAGCGTTTTTGATCTCGTTAATGGAATTTTAGTCATAGGTTTCCACAGGACAGGTAAAGAAAATATGGCAGAGGCATATTTTTTTTATCTTTGATGGGGGTAAGAGTATGGATTCTAGGTTTGGTTTAGACTTCAGGTTGGAGGGAGGGTTAGTACAACGTTCAAACCAAGGACAAATTGATTGCACTTGTCTTAGGTTTCGGGATTTATCTAGTAACTGCAGACACACGCATATACACACCTATACGAGCACACACACACACAAACACACACACACAGACGCGCGCACTCCATATATGCACACACACACACCTACAATTTCACCCACATTCGGTCCCGCACTCGCAAGCAGCCTCACACCATATCCTCTCTTGCACACGTTCACGTCTACATATCAACGCACGTGCAAAACAAAGGGAGGCTTCTCGCGCCACATCAATGTGCAAACCAAGGTCTTCACTGTCAGAAGGCAAATTAAACACATTTAACTGGACATGTAAGGGAGTAAGTGAGTCAATGATGCCATACAAGGCTCGAGCAAGCCAAACGGGGTGCACAAGGCCCATGCACAGTCAATACCAGGGCCCATATTCAAAGACTATCTCAGAGTAGCCAGTGCCGATCTCTGACCAGGTTCAGCTCTGATGTCATTGTGAAGTTTGCACTGTCACTCGACCGGAGCAATAATGCCAGATCAGTACGGTTAACTCTTCGAAGTTTTATGGATATGGACCCATGGGTACCGGGGATCAACATTAGTCACAACACACACACAAACACCACGTTCACCAGCATGCTACAAGAACACACACAAGGAGGGCAAAGTGAGTGAAAGGTGGCAGGTCAGTGAGCGAATTAGAGTGTTAGTGATTATTATAGGTGATGAGGGTTGATGTCATGAGATGGGGGAGTGGAAGGGTCAATGAGGTGAGGGCATGCCATGCGCCATAGTGAGTTGGAAACAACTGTCAGAGCTCCCGCAATGATGGTTAAGGGTTGCCATTTTCTCTTTTAGGGCTTGTTGTCGAGGCTGAGGCCACCGTCTTTGTTGGAATTGTGGCAAGCTTCTGTCAGTTCTGGACGACAGTCCTCACAAAAAATGGGGTCTTTTTGTGTGAAAAAAATGAAACAAAAAGGTAAGTTGCCCTCACAAAGGCAAAGAGGTCGAATCATTATTATTATTATTTTTTTTTTTTACTTGTTGCAACTTCACAGCAATGTGGAAAAAACAACGAAAAAAGTAGAAGCCAGAGTGAAAAAAATAGGATGGGGTATTGTGGGGGAAAGAAGAAGGAGGTTCTTGGCAGGTCAGGGAGGAAATTGAGAAGAAGTGAAGAAAGAATTGCCTGGTAATACAAACCCATCTCCTCATTTTTTGATAAGAGTGTCTAGGATGGAACTCAAAGAGAACGAATAAAAGAAGAGAGGGGGGAGGGGACACACGGCAAACCCAAAAAAAGACAATAAGAATGATATCTACCAGACAATGTAGTTTGTTTACCATAGCGTGTCCAATGCCTGATTGCTTTCCAGAAAAAGGGGGAAGAAAGGAAATCAAAAGAATAGTGAACAAAAATGGTTGTTAATAAGGATGGAGAGAAAACAAAACGGAAAACCAATGATGAAGAATTAGGATGTTAGTACATTAGTTGGTTAGATATTGGTTAGTATTAAAAAATGACTTCTATCATGGATGAGTTAGTGCTGAGGTGGATAAACACAACAGGATCTGTCACAGATTCTTTGAAGCAATAACGCACCATCTTGCCATCCTAGCCAAATCTTCTAGATCGAGGTGCTGTGAGAAACCCTCTAGGAAGATCTCAGAGGGGAACCCTAAGGGACTTCTAGGCCTTCTAGCCTCATTCTTTTGGCCTCTATCAAGTTTGCTTCAGAAATGAAGGGTTACTGTCGTGAAACCATGAAAATAGAATTGTCCAATCAGATTATTTTGTTGTTGACTCTAGACAGAGAAAAGGTTAGCTGGCTCACTCATTGGTTAGGACTTCATAACCTGGACAGAAGGCCATAGACACGTGTTTGTTTAGAAAGTGACAGGTGAATTAACCAATCACATTTTGATTTATAGTGGGTGGGACCAAAAATCATCGCCCCCAGGCCTTCCCGAAGGCCAGAGCTATCTTGCGTGTAGCGTAGACGAAGCAGTGAAGCTAGCTCACCATGTCCACGGTTACGGCAGACAAGAAGGACATTATGGCTAGCTTGACAGCGTTGCGTTTTTCAAGGCGGGCTTTCGCAGAGAAGCAATTACTAATACAAATGGAAGGCCAACTCCAGCACTGGATTTGAGAGAAAAAGGGAAAAGTGTTGAAAGGCAATTATCAACGCTACCCGTGGATGACTGGCTGTAAGAAAACTAATAGGTTGTATTGCTGGAGTTTCCTGCTTTTTACAACCGACAAGTCATCCAACTGGGCTAATGGTGGATTATACACAATTAATACACAAGTATAAACATGTAAGTAACACAAAACGTAAACAGTGCTGTGTTGTTTGCATTGTCATTGTTTTCCAAGTATGGAGACAGATAAATGCTATTTTGATATCCATTGACAACAATAATATATATTCTGGGTGGCCAGTTTTATATTTCCAGTTGTTTACATTGAGTAGGTATAGAGAAGATGGTAACCAAGTTTAGAATGATTATTATATGCCTATTGTTGTTTACCTTACGTTTTGGCTAACTTTTGGCTAAGTTTGACCGAGCTGAAGCTCTAATAGTCACGTTTTGCCACTGGAAACACTACTTTATGATGTGGGATTTTCATCTGCGATCTTCTAAATTTGTGTAGGATGGCTTCATTAGAGCTGAATCATAACAAGATCTTGTAGTGTTTTTTCACCCATAGTCTAACAAAGCATGTCTTCCAAAGAGGAAAGAGAAAGATAGTGAAAGAAAGACATGAAGGTAGAAAGAAAGAAATAGAAGAATAATGCAGGCAAAGCAGCCACTCGGCTCTTAGCTTCTAACCTCCTAAACTGTGTGTATCCCTGTGGGACTTTGGGCTACAAACCTTTACTAACCTGTACGGTGAACCTTACTGCCGGATAATGTCAGGAAATCACCACTTACTTGTTCCGCTGCTCTGAGAGCAACATTAAATGCTGTCTCACCTGGCAGATATACTAAAGACCGACCAAGACAATGAAATGTAAAGTGTCCATTCACTCTATGTAACACCTCACTAGGGCACACAAAGCTACCTAGAGCGATGGGTCTAAATGTTTTGCTGCTCTTTCTCTACGGCCCCCTGTAGGCCTCGTATAACTCCAGGAATGTAGAGCTATGAGGCATTTATGAGGCATTCGTGGATACTGGGTTTACTGGATATAACTTATTTTCTGCCTCTGCCTAGAAAAGGATCAACACTCCAAAGTTATTACAATCTCAATATATCCAGTGTTTTCCAAAGTTAGACATTGTTTTGCTTCTCTTTTCACTTCAACAACTTCTACAGTGGGTTGATGGTGGATTAAAGACAACACTTATTCATAGCTCTACCAAACAGCAATATCACCTAATCCTTGTCCTAGTATATGCAATAACAGATAAAGAATTAAAGTAACAAATTCCAATTCTGTGTATGTAAAAATGCACAAAAATGCAAAAAATGAAAATCATCCCTGCAAATCTATAGTATGATCATCTGCACCACAGATACTGAGTTAATGGATGTCTCAAAGCCAAACACGCTCTGCCTGGATTTAAAGTGTATTCTACAGCGGAATAAACAACACTTTCTGCAAGCAAGGCGATAGCAATAGCCCCTGATAGAAGTGTCAGCTTAGGGGAGTGTAAAGCAAAATAGAAGTATCAGATAAGTATAATTTAAGGAAACAGGGAACTCAAGTTCAACACGCAGATAAGCAGTAGAGAAAAATACCTAGCATAATGGTACCTAGGGTAAGCTATCAATCACATTCTGCAGAATTGCTTTGGCCTATGCGTTTTTTCTTTTACGTATTAGCTTTGTAGAATGAAAATAAAATGAGATAAAGTAAAATGTAAAAGAAATCCATGTATTTATAAACATAACGCAAAGAAATCATGACATCTGTCTCAAAAATGTTTCTGAACTGTGGCGATGGAATGACAACCAATCAGAACAAGGTGACATTCTTAATGCCAGCGCTCTCAGAGCTCTTGGAGGCAGCTAATCTAAAGCAAAAATCCACCTGTCCAAAAACCGTCCATCACCGTTACCCCCGGTTACCTGTCTCAGGTTGCGTGTCACTTTGATGTCGTGCCAGGTGTTGTCATTGAATTTTCCATTGACTGGCTCAACGATGGCCTCGAAGGCCCCGGAGCCCAGGTTGATGACCAGGGACACGGCCCCGTCCTTCAGCGCCAGGTTGACGTAGTCTGCGGACTTCCCCGTGTGGAGGAGAAGGCCGTTGCGTTGCCAGGTCTTGAAGGAGAGCGTGATCTCGTCGCTGCTGCTCTGGATGGGGTTCTGCGAGAGGTCGTAGCAGAAGTACTCCGAGCCACGGAAGGTTGCCACGTTTTCCTCTCTCGCTGAAATGACAAGGGAGGCAAACCGAAATGTTATTTTAATGCGTGATACTACTTCTCTTGCCACTCACCAGGTAAGTCATATGGTGGTGCATTTTCAGCATTCAGCGAGTGGAACATTGTGGAAGGTGCTCTACTAAATTATTCACAATGTTTGTTTCAAGAATTTTTTTTCCTCGTGAGTTTTGTGTTGTGTTCCACTACAGGTAAACATCTCCACTGACATACACTGAACATTTCAGTAGCCTAAAATACAGTATAACTATTAACATTACACTCTAATTATATCACACAATCAAACATTTTAAATTTGAACAAGCTTGGCATCCTTGTTCTTCAACCAATCACAGCGCAGGTTAAATAAATAGGATAACGGTGTTGCTTCCCATGAGAGAGTGACATGGAGAAGATGGATGGTTTCATCAAACTAACACACAGGAAAACATACCGCACACTGCAAAATATACTGAGTACTGAGTGAAAATATCTTGACATCAGAAAGACCACTAATATCACGATATTTTCACTCGTTTCAAGATTAGTTCGTTTCAACTGCACTGGAAACAAGTAGAATGATCTCACCCCGCAGGCAGATATCTTCACTTGACAGATTCTTTTGCCGTGTAGCCATAATTACAGCTATGATAATCCCATCATTCAGTTCAGATCATAAAATCCCCTCTCTATGACCATGGGATGAGGTTTCCCAACCAGCCTACAGACAGGCAGACCACTTATGATGGAACACTACCCCCTGCTAATGGCGTGCATAAATCAAACATACCCCGCTCTGATTTTACAGTTTTATATCACGCCGCTGCTGCGAAGTGACTTCCCGAACTCATTCTTCAGACGGACACAGGGAGTAAGGTGAGACAGCGCGAGATAGGAAGACACGGGTAAAATTGCAAAGACGAGAAACGAAGCAGCAGTTCAGAGGAATTGCGATTCCCTATGATCTGTGATGAGATCAGTGACATTTTTCCCGTTGCCTTTTACACAGTAGACCGACGGGCTCACGCCAGCCTAGCTCTGGGTGAATCTATTACAGACTACAAGGTCAGACTCACTCTCAATTATTTACACAGTGTGTAAAGTAGGATAAGGCACCATCGAGACACCACTGACTGAAGGATAAGGCCAGAAGATCCCGTCCCTGTGAAGACTGCTTTTGAGGCAGCAGATTTCAGAAATCATAACCTTTAGAAATGCCATGCCAACTTTTCAAAACAACTAACTGCTGTGGCACGATGAGACTGCAGCAGTAACAAGGTCACCACGCACCGACAATACCGTTTTCGTTTTTTTTGTTTCGTCTCCCGTGTGGTTTGCCGCAATTTTCTTTTGCATAGCCGCAGCGGAGTCACGAGTGCCCATGAATCAAAAGAAGAAAAAAGAAAAAAAAACACAAGAGAGAGGGGAGAAGAGAGAGAGAGAGAGAGAGAGAGAGAGAGAGAAAAGGAGAAAAAATGAGAATGACAAAATGAGAGAGAAACAAAAAGAGAGAGAGAGAGAGGAGTGAGGCCGGGGGGATGATGGGGGTGCTGATTCCGGTCATGGAGAAATTCCCCCCTTGGCATCGAAGTGACATCTCTGCACAACACACAGAGACAAGAGGGAATAGTAAAGGAAGCAACAAAGGCCCTCTGAAAGCCCTGTTCCGCATACCGGGGAATAAATAGAAACCCATTATTCCCATTGAGAGACAGAGCGCTGTAGAATACAGCGAGGCAAGGGAACATAGTCGAAAATCAAAAAACCTCCCCCGTCTCTGTTTATTCTAGCGATTTCATGCATCTAATATGACAAATTGTAGAGAGGCATTCATGGATTGGAGAAGCCTGGAGACTGTACATGCACATACATGTAATATTGTTCTTACACAACAGTCACGGACATCAAAAAGCACAAAATAATAGCACTGGGAATATCAAATTAGCAAGAAGAAACAATAAGTGGCAAGTGAGTCCCATCAATCTTGAAAAGACTACTAATGTCACTAGAGCCTATATACAGTAGTAGCCACGCTGACTGGCCACCACTTCCCTGCTTGGCCCCAGTCCGGTCCTTGGCCGATTTTGCACGTTTCTTGGCTGTGAATAAACACCCCCCATCGATGACGTGTGAACGCGCCGCCGTCTCGTATACGCCCCTAAGGGCCATGTGTCGAAACCCGTTGTAATGCTTTATCTATCCACCGGGAGGAGCAGTGATTATCAAAGTTTTTGAGTCTCTTTTCCGGTTAAATGAATCCGAGCGAACACCGAGCGAACACTCCTATATATAGACTGATCAGTAAAACGATTATCCTGCCCTAAGATGCCAACCAGATTACTGATGGTCTGCCTTCTGCGCCATGAACACTAACGTTACAAGAGATGCGTTATTCAACAGAACTGTGTGGGAAGAGAATGATACTCCGTAAGAAATAACGTTACAGTAACTGTGTGCAAGGTTGTACACATTGCATGTGTATTTGTTATTGTATTGTTATTTTGTTATAAAATGTGTGTTACTGTTTGCTGTTATTATTCGGGTTTTAGGAGGAATTTTATACAGTATACAGCGGATTCGGAAAATGCGTGTGAATCGTAGGTTTTACCGTAGTTTGCGACATACGGCTTAGTGCCTGTTTACGGTCAATTCTGTGCATTGTATGAGATACAATACTAAATGAATGGCCATCCTATTCACCGTGGGCCTTGTGGCTAAGACTAGCTGTCCATGTAAAGACTAATTCTTCATCTATCAGTTTATTTTACTTTTAATAAGCAATGACACAGGTGACATCTTGAGTTGACATCTTTTCCACACCCATACAAAGAGATGCATATTGAGTCACGGTGCAACGATGCGGCGAGCGGCTTGGTATCGAATCGGACTCCAATAAAGAAGTGCCCTCTGTCCTTATATGTAAGCTCACCTCGTAGTCATGCAGACTAGTAATCCCTCAGATACACTCCAGACACCTGATCCAGTCTGCTCTCACCTGACCCAAAGGGGGGGAAAGGTTACCGTCATGGTAACCCTCGTCTATCCCGCGTGCTAATTAGGTCGTGTATCTGAGGATCGCTGCTCTCAAATGTCAAGGCAAAGGTCTTCTAAAGGATTCCTTCTAAAGGTGCCGGGACCAAATGTAACCATTAGTGGTTGTTTGTCATTCCTGTACAGTAGTGGCAAATGACAGAAGTAGTCTAGTAACCACAGTACTAGATTTCACAGCCAAATCATCGCTAATAGAAATAGCAACCATTCTCCCACGTTGCTGTAATATTAGTAGGATCTGTATTATGACTCATAGTTAACTATATAATATATTTTATTACTCTCTAATTATAAAAAGGTTTGCCGCTGTTATTAAAGGGGTTACCAGTCTTTGCTATGTCATGCACGGGCCTCAATATGCATCTTTAATTATAATGATGTAATTACAAAGTTACCGCGGCGCTGTAAAGACTATCAATATAACATCCTCGCTATGAATAATAGAGAGAGCAAATTGATATGATGTAATATTTGTGCACCTCAGCAATATTAAACCAGCTGTAAGTGTATACGGATCCATAATAACCAGGAGAAATGTATTGCCTGTTGAGACATGTTCTGCACAGATCTGTGGCTTTCATATCGATCAAGCAGCCGGGTCATTTTCGCTTATTTTTTGCCATAGTCATCCATATTCCATTTACGTGCTGCTTGCCCTGTGCGCTGGGGCCTGGGGTTCGATTTCAAAATCCACTGGAAGCAATTAGCTCCTTCATTACCATGCCCAATTCTCCCCCAACACACACACACACAAGGCATAGCTGCCTGAAGCTAAGGGCCTTCAAGCATGGAGCGTTGTCACCTTGCGACGCTCCTGTCCCCAACCTTTGACCTTTTTAAAGATCAGCGCCGGGTATTAAACTGCCCCTCATCAACTGTGAACAGTGCTGAATGTGTGAAGGGAAAACAGATGAGTTTAACGATACGATCAGAAAAGGGGAGAGATTGTAATTATTGTGGCTCGACTTCAGCTCTGACCGCTGTAGTCGTAAAGCTGCCAAACCCATTAGCCTCGCCGCATCAGGATGTTGAGCACTAAGTTCTAGTCCAGAGGAGTCTGTTGTACTCAATCCATGCTGACAATCCAAGCATCAGACCTAAACACAGAAAGCTCTTGCTGTCAGCTATATATGTGTTTATGTGTCACCCTAGAAAATACCAGTCATTCAAGGTTGTGGCGTCATCACAAATAGTGCACTTAAACCACTCTCTCTTTCCCTCTTTCCCCAAAAAATGCTAAATTTGCTCAGAACAGTACAAGCAGGGTGCTGACTGACGCAGCCAAACGAATAGCGATGTGTTATCTTGTTTCCCCCAACATGAAGCTAACGCTAACCATACCAGCTACGTGGCTTGAAGCTGAGCGGCGAGCCATCGCGTCAAGTGAATTTGGAGCATCCTGGATGACGCCTCCCTTCACAGGCTGGCACCGCACTCAGGCAGGCTCATGGCCTAGGGAGAATATACAGTAGTCTACAGTGGTGGAAAGTAACTAAGTACATTTACTTAAGTACTGTACTGTACTTAAGTACAAATTTGAGGTACTTGTACTTTACTTGAGTATTTCTATTTTCTGCTACTTTCTACTTCTACTCCATTACATCTCAGAGGCAGATATTGTACATTTTACTCCTACATTACACTACATTTATCTGACAGCTTTAGTTACTAGTTACTTTGTAGATTCAGATTAACAAAACAAAATATAATCAATAAATAGAATTATTATATCAATAAGGCTACCCAGCAGTATGTAAATATAAAATAAATTAAAATGATCATTTACCAGCTACAACATTAAAGTGATAAACACATTAATGATCAATAATTATAATCCAATAATATAATATATATTATTCTGAAATGGGCCATTCTGCATAATGTGTACTTTTACTTTTAGTACTTTAAGTATATT
>CABFOP010010428.1:8915-20468 GCA_900683385.1 Anoplogaster cornuta
AGATCCGTTTGTGCTCATCCACGTCTTTGTGTGTAAATGTTATGTGTGTGTGTGTGTGTGTGTGTGTGTGTGTGTGTGTGTGTGTGTGTGTGTTTAGGTGTTTGGCCATGGAAAGGCTAACGGGGAACCTACCTGGGCTCTGCTGCTGACTGGTGGGATCTGTGAGATCGGCATCCTCATCGCCTCTCTGGACGCTGTGGCTCCTATCCTCTCCATGTCAGTATCTCACTACGCACTGTCCTCTGCTAAAGACAAACACTGAGTTTTCATAATAGCAGAAGTGCCTTCTCTTTGACTGGATGAAAGCTATGATTCCTTATTGATTTAACTTATTAAAGCCTCTACGATCATGAAGGGGAGATGATGATGAGGCCACAAGTTAATGAAAGAATAAGCTTTGAGACAAGTGAGATATGGATGGAGCAAAAGGAGGAGCAACTCAGTTTTGCACACACAGTGAACATTTGAATCATGTATTTATGTCCACATCAACACAAGGACACCAAAAAAGGTCCAGGAAGACTTACAGATCTACAGTCACATATCTACACACACACATACACACCCTTAGAGTTTGAGCTAGTTGCTTTCCATGACCTAGTAACCATCCTTATGATACCACGATGCATTTGTTTTCCTGAGAGCAATGTTACCCAAGATGAAAATGTCCTAAATCACATTAACCATCTTCAGTCTGCTTAGTAAATCACCTAAAAAGTGACCAGTCCGTCTGTCTCACTCTCCCAGGTTCTTCCTGATGTGCTACTTGTTTGTCAACCTGGCCTGTGCTGTTCAGACGCTGCTGCGCACACCCAACTGGAGACCGCGCTTCAAGTACTACCACTGGTGGGTTAACTGCCTTTGATAAGGGTGGTGGGCAGATGTATGGATGGACGGACAGATGATTAGAATAAATGTCTTGTCTAAAGGATGAAATGTCCTTCTGTATTATAAGATATTGCCAGTGGTGGAAGAAGTACTCCGATCCTTTACTTAAGTAAAAGTACCAATACAGCAATGTAAAAAATACTCCATTACAAGTAAAAGTCCTGCATGAAAAATCCTACTTAAGTAAAAGTACATAAGTATTAGCAGGAAAATGTACTTATGAAAGTAAATGTAGTGGTTTGGTGGAGTGAACAACTCAGACATCTGAAATGTGACCCCGACTACACACTGCTTTTTGGAAGACGTCAAAAGACCAAAAGGTTGGAAACCACTGGTTTCATCTTTAACAATGTGTTGGATTTTAAAAGAGTGGCAGATTATCCATTGGGTCAAATCTTCATCTGAAAAGTAACTAGTAACTATGTAGTAACTCAGACAAATGTAGTGGAGTAGAAAGTACAATATTTGGAAGTATAAAGTGGAAGTATAAAGTAGCTTAAAATGGAAATACTCAAGTAAAGTACAAGTACCTCAAACTTGTACTTAAGTACAGTACTTGAGTAAATGTACTTTGTTACTTTCCACCACTGGATATTGCAAAAAGACTCTTAGCAAAACAGTGTATCATTGCTGTCAAGGAAGAAGCTACTGCATGTCCTTGTCAGGCTCAACCTGCAGGGTCTTCATGGAGATTCTCAGACGCCTGTAAAGACACACACCCGTTCAACAGTGCACTCACTTGTCCGTGTAACGGCCTTTGGGTAAAAGCAGAGCCACTGAACGCCACAGCCGAGGATAGCGTGACCAGTGTACTCCTTCATACCACTGAAAGACCCCTGGCATGGAATCACAAGTTCCTCATGCTCAGTCTATGTATGGCTCTTGGTAAAAGCAGCCACCACATGAAGTGCGTTCTGTCGTGTCACGGACGGCGGCTTGGCACAGTGGCCTGCTGTTGGAGTTGCTCTGGTGGCAACCGGGGCCGTGGTGTGTCCGACCTAACAAGATTTGGCAGGAGACTGACAGTAAGCACCGGCCTGCTCATGTCGACCTCTCTGTGTGTGTGTGTGTGTGTGTGTGTTCAATGTGTGCCAAAGGGATCGGTGTAAATCAAGTTGTCGCATGACGAAGGTATTTACCAGGATTAGTTCCACAATACAGGTAGAGGCCAATACATCATGTCACTATTGGCATGGCTTTCACTGCTCCATTATCAGCTCTGCAGTTCTGAGTCAGTATCCTTGTTTCACTAAGACGTTTTTCTTCTAACCGTGCAGAAAGACCGAAGCTGTTTTCTTTTCAAAACGGGCAACCATGTGAACCATGTGTTTGTGTGTTTGTGTGTGTTTTCTCTCTCCCACAGGGCCCTGTCCTTTCTGGGAATGAGCTTGTGTCTCTCTCTCATGTTCATCTGCTCCTGGTACTATGCTATTGTGGCCATGGGCATCGCAGGTTGCATCTACAAATACATCGAGTACCGAGGGTAAGGGTGGTTTTTTGCGCGCAGTAATTTCTTGAGTGTAAATGACATAGTACAGCTTAAAACGGGGCAGGGAATATGAAAAACTGCAGAAAATATGTAAAAATAAAACGGTAATGCTGCTGGCCTGGGACTAAATCATATACCCTGACTGTTATTGGGCAGCTAAACAATCTGTTCTATGTCCTGGAGGGCAACAAATACCACTTCAATGCAGAAAGCGCCCGAGTTTAATATCGGCTGTCAGGGTAAAAAAAAAAAACTTCTCAAAATTCTGACCTCTTTAGAATCAAAAGACGTATTTTTAGATTAACAACTGTGGATTTCTGGAAATATCCATTGGGGTGTTTGATTCTCTTCTGCAGGGCAGAGAAGGAGTGGGGCGATGGCATCCGCGGGCTGTCTCTCAACGCTGCGCGCTATGCCCTCATTCGCCTTGAGGAGGCGCCACCGCACACAAAGAACTGGAGGTACGTGTCTGCTTTTGCTTTGAATCGGGTAAATCAATCAATCAAGCACTCACAATATTTAAAAAAAAAAAAACTTTCAAGTGCCATTTTACCCAACAGTAGCTTTGGAGCTTTGGATGCTGATGGACGCCACCCGGCACCGTCGGGGAATTTGATTAATCTTCTCTTTAATCTGACAGAGCAGGTTGATAAGCCCTTGTATCTAGGCCCACATTGGCCGCCCTTTCAGATTTTTCAGGATTTATTTTATTTTTACTTGTAACTCCCATTCATTTCTAATTGGAGGGAACAGTTTTCCAGCTTTTTTCTGTTCCTGATCACATTTGTGTCTCATAGAAGAGCGACTCGCCATACATTCAGTTCCCTGCACCCCTTGCAATTCAGGTGTCACCTTGAAGGAATCAATTGATGTTGTCTGGCACAGTAACACAACACTCACTCATAACACTAGCCATGCGAGTTGAGTAAGATTCTCATTTACAGCAGAAACTAGAATTGGATTGAAGTTTGTGTTCTCCGCTAGCTATCCTTCACCCTGCCATATTTTATAGCATGAATTTCTCCTGCATCGTCTATATTCTATAAGCCCTTTTGGCTGCTGCTCATGAACCAGCTCAAAATCAAACAGCTTCTACTGTTCCTCTACTCCTTGCAAAGCAATGAAATCGTAACATTCCTCTCCTTTCCCCCTTTCTCTCTCTTTATTGCATCCAGGCCTCAGTTGTTGGTGCTAGTGGACCTGGATACAGACCAAGGTGTCAAAAACCCTCGCCTACTGTCCTTCACCACTCAGCTGAAGGCAGGGAAAGGGCTGACGATAGTGGGGAATGTCCTGGAGGGAACCTATCTCACCAAGGACGCAGAGGCCAAGAGGGCTGAGCAGGTACAGTGGAAAGAAGCATGCACACACACAAACGTAAGCTGAAGAAAACACACTTGTCACATGTTAAAGGTCATTTCCTGCCACTAAGGAATTAGTCCTTCCTATGGACTTCACCCACAACTGGAATTACTCTGATGGTACTCTTGGCCCTTTAGCTTCGTACAATCGATCTTTTGTTAAGAATCTTGGTGTGATTGTTGACAGCTCCTTCACATTTGATAAACACATTAGTTCTGTGGTCAGCTTAGCTTTTTCATTTAAGACTTATAGCTAAGGTTAAGGCCTATCTCTCTCCCAAAGATTTTGAGTTATTCATGCTTTTATTACCTCTCGGTTAGACTATTGTAATTCTTTGTATGTGGGTGTAGATCAGTCATCTCTTCGTCGTCTGCAGTTAGTACAAATTGCAGCCGCTCGTCTTCTAACTGGAATAAGAAAACGTGATCACATAACACCAGTACTGGCCTCTCTTCATTGGCTTCCCGTCTGTTTCAGGATTGATTTTAAGATTTTATTGCCACCCTATCTAGCAGAACTCGACACACTCCAGTTAGAGCGCTGAGGTCGACCAACCAGTTGCTCTCGGATGTTCCGAGAGCCCGGCTCAAAAATAGAGGCGACCGAGCCTTTTGCGGTGGCTGCCCCCGATCTCTGGAACAGTTTACCTATCTAGATTAGATCTGCTCAGATCCTAGAAACATTTAAGTCGCTGCTGAAGACCCACCTCTTCTCATTGGCTTTTAATTCAAGTTGAGCATGACACCTTGACTCTATCTTCTGCTGTGCTGTTTACTGTTCTTTTTATTATTTTATTCCTTTTATTCTTATTTGTCATTTTTGTTATTTATATTAATTATTTAATATATATAAATATTTTGACTTGATTAATCTCATGCTCATAGTTGATGAGAACATTTCCAGTCTGTTTTATAGCTCAACATGTTGCCTGTACATCATTGCCTAGTATTTTTTGGGGTAGTCAAAAGGTTCAGCTGGTTACTGGCAACAGGATGCCCACATGGGATTAAAACAACGCTAAAGCATCTCGTTGGGTGCTAACAACGATCAGGTCTGTATCAAACAGGATCTAGAGGGTTGTGACAAGCCTCCTGAAACTTAGACTGACTCTGCCACCTACTGGCCACATTGAGGAACTCGCCACAGGGTTCATTGTCTGTTGCTCACAAGCAATCATGACTGAATTCAGGATTACGTGGAATCATGTAACCCAGTGACATCGTTTGTTCCCGTTATCGTGAATCGTCTTGAACCAAAAACATTTGAGATATTTGGGGGGAAAAATACATATAATTGTTTTATCTCAACTTGCTTTCCTTCGTTCCCATTTCCATTCTCCCCTCCTCCCCCTGTCCGCCTCCCTTCCTCCACCCCAGAACATCAAGTCATCCATGGCGGCAGAGCGCACCAAGGGTTTCTGCCATGTTGTGGTGTCCTCCAACCTGAGAGACGGCTTCTCCTACCTCATCCAGTCTGCAGGGCTGGGAGGCATGAAGCACAACTCAGTCCTCATGGCCTGGCCTGGGAACTGGAAGCAGTCCAACGACCCGCAGTCCTGGAAGAACTTCATAGGTACGCCGGGAGAACCAGACCACAATAGAATAGAATATAGTGAAATTGAACCACAACCCCAGAAGAACGTTATGGCTGCAGATGGAGATCCAGATCAGAAATACAAATACAACACAATCCCATCTCTCGTTCTTTACCCTTCTTTCTCTCCCCCCTCTCCATCCAGAGACTGTGCGGGAGACCACGGCGGCCCATCAGGCATTGCTGGTGGCGAAGAACGTGGAGAATTTCCCCACCAACCAGGACCGCCTGGGAGAGGGCACCATTGACGTGTGGTGGGTGGTTCACGACGGAGGGATGCTGATGCTGCTGCCCTTCCTGCTGCGACAGCACAAGGTGTGTGGAGAGTGTGTGTGTGTGCATGTGTGTGTGTAAGCTATAGACAGAAACCGAGGCGGATATGTAGGGGCACAAAGTGTTTTGGGCAGACACAAAGATGCTCAACCTAACATCATACATATCCCCACTGAGTTTTCAAGTTTTTCATTTCACTCTTCATCATCTACATTTGAGTCTTGTAGCTGAAGCTCTTATCCAGAGTGAGCTACAGTGAATGCAACAGTGCAGCATAGTAAGGAAAGCAAAACTCAGTGCCCGATATTCCAGTGACCACAGAAGGAGCATGTAAGACGGATCATCCAACCAACAACCCCCCTTCTCCCCCCTCCTCCAGGTGTGGAGGAAGTGTAAGATGCGCATCTTCACCGTGGCCCAGATGGACGACAACAGCATCCAGATGAAAAAAGACCTCCAGATGTTCCTCTACCACCTGCGACTGGACGCAGAGGTGGAGGTGGTCGAGATGGTGAGACTCTAATAACACCACACAAGGGCGTGTGACCGATAGAAATGCAGAACTATAAATGTATCCTAAATTGAAGTCTAAAACGTGCTTTACTCTTTGCAGCACGACAGTGACATCTCAGCCTTCACCTATGAGAAGACGCTGGTGATGGAGCAGAGGTCTCAGATGCTGAAACAGATGCAGCTGTCCAGGAATGAGAGGGAGAGAGAGGTAACACACACACACACACGATCCATCTCAACACACTCCTCACACTCAGCCCCTTCTTCGTCTTGGTTGTTGCATTGCAGTTCAACATGAATAAAATGCTGGATTTTCATGCTTTCTGTCTCCTAGATTAGATCTGACTACGATGGGAGCGTGATATGTGTCATTGCTGAATATCATTAGTTTGCATTGTGTGTGTTTGTGTGTTGCAGTAAGTTTTAGCCTTAAAGCCATGTTGTCAAATGATTGACTGCTGCTAGATCAGGACTAGCATATATATCATCATAACCTATTCAAGTACCTTTTGATCATGATCAGATTATGTGTAAAACAATGTATCACAGGAAACTCTTTGGTAGAGTCCAAAGATTACATGCCAGCTAGTTTAGTGCCAACATTATCGCTGGCCATCCGCTGAGCTGTGTTACAATTGGCCCCTTTTCCTGTCCATCTGCCAACGCTTCTCTGGGCCATGCCAACCCCCACCTCCTGCTCAGATTCAGAGCATCACCGACGAATCACGTAGCTCGATCCGGAGGAAGAACCAGGGCGGTGCCCAGGGCTCGACCCTCAGCCGACAGTCCTCACAGAAGGAGGCCGCTCAGGAGGACGAGGTAGCCAAGTTGTCAACCCGCTGTCTCTCACTGTTAGAAACACCCGCCTAACCCGTCTTCACAAAGCTGGATTTCTTCCTACGGTTACATTTGTTGTTTGAATGTGACGGATCTGGACAATGGACAATATATGGAAATGGTTTTGAGCAATATGAAGATGGAGGGGAAGAATGGGAGGAAATGCTGGCACACATTAAAATAAATAGTGCCATGGGACGAAGCTATGCGATGTTCTAAAATTTGATCCGTCCGATCAGGAACATCGCATTGAAATGATAAATGTAACCGTAGCTATTGAGCAGAGGTACTAATCAAGGATCAGCTTTTTTTTCATCTTACCTGAAATCATCAAGGTTGTAGATTCTGAGTGAAGCTGGAAGGGTTTATTAGAGGTCCTTGCTGAGGAGTTACAGAGGCAGCACCTCTTCTAACAGGTCCTGGGTCTGTTTACAAGGCAAGGTCTCAGGTCTAGGATTATTTAAATAAATAAATAAAGGTCCTTATTTACTTAACAAGTCTAAATGCAAGTTTTTCTTTTGTGAAAGCAGGCGTTAATTCTTGTCGTTTTGGAGGTAGATACTCCACTCCTTGTTTCTTGTGTCTAAAACATCCCCCTACTGTTCCTTAACTGGCTAAAGCCAAGGAGGAGTGCCAAGGAAAACAGTGGGAAAACAATATTGTAATAAAATCCATCGTACTTTTCCACACTGTACATTCTTAGTGGAGGGTTATCCTTATCCCTAAACTAAGAGTTAGCCCAGTGCTGATTTAGTTTCCTTTCACACTGTACCAGTCGGTCCAAAGTTGGACGGCTACTGGTAACTCCCCCTGCTGCAGAACAGCTCTAGCTGGCCTCAGACCAGGGATAGTCCACTTCAGGAACCTTAGTGAGCCCAGGACTCAGACCCAGTTATTGTAGTTGGAAAGAAAGATGTTAGCTGCTGGGGTAAAGGCCGTGTGCAGCAGGCCCCCCAGAAAGTAGCTGGTCCTACATCTGACCTTACAAACGTCCAAGCTGGTCCAAGAGTAGCACTACTTACTGTACAGTCACTGGGAGCTGCTTTGTGAACACCAGCCCGTCACACCCTGGAGCTGTAGCCCTACCCCTCCATTACACCCCCTCCACCCCAAATGCCGGGACATGAACAGTATCATCTAAAAAAAACTGCCTTTGGAGCATGGCACATTGAGAATTCAAAATAATGTCTGTAATCTTTTGGTAAAAGACTTTGACTGTGCCATTGTGTATGTGTTGAAGATGTGGGTCAAATCCTGTTGGAGAATACTTTTTATGACTTGTTTGATATGGAAACTTAACTGATGCCTTCTCCATGGTCCTGATGCTGTAAATCCAACCCATCTGGCGCTTAAAGCAGGTTAAAACCAACAGCTACTATTTGACCTCAGTCTGGTACACGAGTCCCCCAGTTCTGACTGGATGATACTGTCCTCTACCATTTTGTTTCTTCCTTCTAGCCTAACCAGAATCACCATGCTTGTCATCACCTTGACCCCCCTCCCATGATCCTTCATCAGCCACTCACTTACATAACCACAGTCACTGTTGATATTAAGTCACGCATAGTAGTCAACACTCGTTCAAAAAAGGATGCACGAGTTATTGATCACGAGGTTGGTGATGCCATATTGAGTTTTAAGTCACTTCTTTAGACCTCTGTGACCCCTTGAGCTGCTTTATATCAACAAGTTGTATCAACATTTTTAATTTTATGGATGTAGAGATGGGGAATATCTGACCTGTAACTCTTAAATCACACAACAGTTAAAAAAAAATTATACACAGTATATATTTTGGTAGCAAAAATATAAATGCTATTCACTACTACTACTATTTACAGCAATATTTGAATCAGGAAGCCCCACATATTTTACTTTATTAGATATTATCATGTAGCGAAACCACAGTATTACCAGTATACAATCATCTGTCCTTGAATACAACAAATTAATTCAGTCTGTTTACTTCAACAATTATATAATAATAATATCTCTACATCTCATAGCGTTGTCTAATTTTGGATTGGAAGATTATCATTAAGCCTGTGGTTCAGAGATCCCAGTATCCTTGTCTTCGTGATGTTAACAGAAATGCGATCCGTTCTTATTAATAGTCCGACTGTGGTTATGGAACTGTGGAGGTTGTACACTGTAGCACGGACGCAGTGGCAGAGAGGGAACAGAAGTAATGTGAAACGTCAGTCTTAATAAAACCATAAGTATCTGTGTTATCGCCACCGTATCCCTGCTTCAACGTACATGGACCAAGTAGAGCATGTGTCATCCTCCGTCGTGGCTCAGTATCCAGACCTCCTTCCTCCCCAGCTTGGTTCAGAGCTTTGTGTCTTCCAGCCCCACCCAGAGAAAATGTTGTGTTGTTGTGCATATTGTGGCGTCTTGGTCCGGACATGTCAGTTTGATCCATAGTCCCTACTAGTATCCCTGGTGGTTTGTATCATTCCCATCACTCCATAGCACGGTTAGCATGGTTTCATCCATATCACTTGCCATAAGAAAGGGCATGTTCTCTCTCCTTCTCATTCCTTGATGGTTGGTACTCTACAATGCTTTTTTTTTAACCCCTATTCTTATTTCTGATCTCACCTTCCCCGTCTCCATATCACCTCCCTCTTTTACCTCATCCTCACAATCTTCTTTGCTGCCCGTTTTTGTACACCCTTTCCCTGTTTATCCCTTTCTTCCGTTCTTCTATCCGTTCACCGCCTTTTGTTTCATCCTTCTAATCCTTTTCCTGGTTCACCCTTCATGCCGGCTCATCCCCTTATCAACCTCCCTCGCTCTCACCCCTCTTATTCTTATTCCCCTCCCGTCTTCCTTCCAGGCCCAGCTGATCCACGACAGGAACACGGCGTCTCACGCCACGCTGAACGACAAGGCCGACGCCGCGCCCGACCGGGTCCACATGACCTGGACCAAGGAGAGGCTCTTCACCGAGCGCAACCGCAACCGCGAGCCCAACGCCAGCGTGGCCGTACGCGACCTGTTCAACATGAAGCCGTGAGTTTGAGCGTGTCGACCAAACGCCCCGTTAACTTTTATAGGTGTAGCTGACAGGTCAAAGGGGTAAACGTAGTCTGACCGCACCTTCACATCGATGGCAATATTTCTGTGCATAACTGGAAAAGCCCCAATTACCATTAGGATGGCGATGATTAAAAAACCCATGGTGTTGCATGTGCCTTGTGAGAGACATTTGCACCATTTTGAATGAATTGTCACTTTAATCTGGTCAAAATAAATAAAAGAATAATGAATAACGACTGTAACCTGAGAAAAGACAACGTTAGCACATCAATATACTTCGTTCCTATTGGTTAAAGGGGTTTAAAGTGCACACATGGTACTTCAGGATGGTGCAAGAGCCTCAGAGCAGCAGGACAGCATGTGTTAGTTGTACTGTACTGTAGTACTGTATGTAACCGTGGTAACGTGCACACCCAGAGCCTGACATGGGGAAATGGGACCACTGCCTGCATGGTGTGTGTATTCAGGCTGCACTAGGTGTGTGTGTGTGTGTGTGTGCGCGTGTGTGTTTGTGTGTGCGTGCATGGATGTTTTCAACCATGTGAGTCTCCGCACCACGCAGCCACACACACACACACACACACACACACACACACCGTTTTTTGCCATTTAGACTAACAACTTTTCATCCCATACAGTCAGTGTGCGGAGTTCATCGTGTGTGTGTCCCGTAATGATACAGAACAAAGATATCGGCTTATAAAGTTGACGTTTTTTGTTTTTTTTAAGTTAATTGAAATAAATCATTGCATACACACAATTACAGTCTCATGAAACTTCACCATACACACCAAACGGCTCTCGTGCCAAATGACCGTCAACTTTCCCGCGGTCGCCTTCGGGTGTCACGGAGAGCCGTTTGGGACAGCGGGTGGCAACGCGGTGTGGCGGAGAGCTGATCTAAGCCTGTTTCTGTTGTTCTGTCCTGTTTCCCTCCTTCTAGAGAGTGGGAGAGTCTGTAAGTCACATTTCTCTTTGCCCTCGGCTGTATGTGTGTCTGTATGTCAGTGGCTGTGGCTAGTTTTGTTCCATGTCCTCCGCCTTGTGTGCTCCTACCTTTGTGTGTGTGTATGTGCATGTGCTTCCCTTTTCCCCGTCATACGTACGGTGGAAGAGCCTCCATTGGTTTAATTTGCATGTAAGCATGACATCATTTAGTACACGTGACCAAATGTGTGCTTTCCATCCATTAACCTTCATCAAAGTTATTAGCAAACCCCACAGGTGTCCACTCAGTTCTGATTTAGGATGCAGACAAAGTGACGGTTTGCACCATGATCTTGATGAACGTTTTTCCTGTCCAGGATTTGTGGAAATGTCTCGTTTTGTTCGCCTCATTGTAATTTCGCTTCTGGCTGGTCACGTGTCCTGTACTGTGTTCGCTTTAATGCCATTTGTTCTGAAGGTGATGATATATAGAGGCAACATTTTGAGGGAAAGGACATGGACAATGCTTATTTTGACAATGGTGGAAAATTGCTAAGTGGGACAAAATCTTATTGGGGGGGGGGGGGCGAAACCACGTATTTACACTTTGCCTAAAAATGTGCATG
>CABFOP010010517.1:1312-14099 GCA_900683385.1 Anoplogaster cornuta
GAGGAAGTGCAAGTATTTAAAAAAGTGTCTCCATTCCTCTTTAGGCCTGGTAATAGGTGAGCCACAACATGCAAGGACTTGAATGAAACCTCCCCATATTATTCTTGTTTCTCCATTCTTGGTTCTATAGTGGAGGAGTTTCTGGTGGCTGTATGAACCTTTGGACCAGCAGTGATGGCCAACTATTGGGCCTACCACTGGGTCTACTGGATTGGGCCCTTGGTCGCCACTGTGCTGGTTGGTTTGGTGATGAGGTAAGTTTAATTAATGTCATCTCTTTTATGCAACTTAAAATGACACCTGCAAAGGAACAAGCCTGAGGGAGCCAAGGTTGAAAAGTATGGTCTGGTTTGCACTTCCTCTTAAGCAGACATTTTCATTAACTTGCTCCAGAAAACAGTGAAATTATAAAGACTATTTAATATGGGTTTCTGAAACTAGGTATTAGTCTTCATATTAACTACGTAATCTTCTGTTGACAGGCTTCTCCTGGGTGACCCCGGAACACGACTAAATTCTGTCAAATAAAGCATTGTAACATGTCTTGACAACGTTTCACTTATTTTGCAGTTTTTGAAACAAGCAAGAAGGCACAGTATTACCTGAATTCATCAATATATCAAAAGTCTGCACACCCTTTTAAACTTTCTAGTTTTTAAAAATGAAAGCCCCTTCATTCAGACCATTTGGATATAGTAACCAGAGGTAAAAACGTTAAAGGCTAAATGCTTTTAGTTTTCTATGTTTTTCCATTGTCATAAATTGCCAGTCTTGTGGCTTCACCATGATTCTACTTGTGTTCTATGCTGTCCTATATTTCCACCCTCTCCCCCCTCTGTCCCTCCCATATATTCCCGCCCTGTTTTTAAAGAACACATGGTTATTTTATACACACGACTACTACATGTACTGTAGGCCTATATGAAAAATATGCGCAGCACCTATGTATGCTGTCATGCTATGGTAAGTTCCCAAAGTTGAAACAGACCTGTGACATAAAACCAAACTCCTTTAACCTTTCCAACAACATTTCTTCTTGCTGAAGGCTTCCCTACATTCAGTATGTCCTCCAGGGTGGTGCAAGATGGAAATATCACCTAATTTCAACTGCTACCCACCTGGAAATGGATCAAAATCTATATCATTGTCCAGCAGGGAGACTATGAGACAATGATATTTCCACAGTGAGATATTTCATTTCACCCCATGTTGGCAGACAATGGATAATAGAACTGCCACAACTGCTTCATCTCATGAATTATCATTTTAACAGATAGATTGTGGATTCATACTACCGGTGCTTCTTGACATTTTAAGTAATGAGGTTCACAAAGACATTATTATACCATAGTAAGCCAGCTGCAGTCATACAACATGAATAATGAGTTTTCTTCTCTGTTTTAGTCAAAAAAAATCTACAGGATTGGAAACACACTCTTAGTGCGGCAGACATTATAAAAACCCATTCTAGAGATGAAAATAAGATAAAGATAAAGCCTATTATCATTATTATTATTATATTTAATATGTGCAAAGTTACATTAAACAGTTCATGCCTGTGTACCTGCCTGTACAAATCCTTTAAGATTGTAAAATACCTACAGAAAGAAACATTAGACCTATTAGACCTACATTAGACCTACAACTAGACGCTGTAGACTAGATTAACAAACTGGCAACACCTTGAAATGCATTCTGATTGGAGGTGGTCAGACTTGAAAGAGCAACCAAAGCAACTCCTGGATCATTGCACGTCTTCTGAAAAGTTTTTGTGACATCCATTTGCAAAATATTCTATCTTTTATTTGAGATTCCCAATACACATTTCCATTGACAGTGTCTGTGTAGCGCCCTATCTGAAACACACCTACTGTAAATCACCCCAGATTACTTTAGATGCTACAGCATATGCAATATTGTCCACTTTTTCAGTTTTAAGATCGTCCTGTGGGTGGCAGAATGGTTTCATCTGAGAGCACAAGTAAAGAAAAAAATCAGAGACCCTTCTGTGCGTTTTTGTACAATTTGGTCTGCATGTGGCCAAAGATTAGATACAGACAGGAGCTTGTCACAGCAATTGTCTGTCAAAACAAGTTCAGTTTTGTATTCCCCACAACCAAACCTCGAAGGAGGAATGTAGGCCAGAACATTTGCCCTATCATGATGTGGGTAAGATTGTATCAATTAAAATGGCATAACATCCATAATACATCTGATCTCTAATTATTCCCAGCCTTGCTATTTTAATTGCTTTTAGTTCATTAGACATTGGTTGTAATGCTTTGTTTTGATATGAGTCCCTACAAATCCCTATTCAGTTTATAAAAGTTAGGGTGGTAAAATTTCATAATATTTCATAATCAATTCTCTTGAGTTCTAAAGGTATGAAGAGGTGAATTGAATTTGTGCGTGGCTGTCTACAGTTATGTGATATGTGTGAAATAAACCAACTTTTGGCAAGGAGCTCCTTTATGCATCTTTTGTGCATCTCAGGGAAGTTTTTCTCAGGTCCAAAGCCACCGTGCAGCTCCTCTATGATGAGGTGTTAGTTTGATGAGATGAAGATGATGCTGGCAGATAATATAGGCTTTCGTGATACATGCTACTGTTGACCTCCCAAAAAAGGTATCAGGTATCACATTTCTGGTGTATATTTTAGAATTAAAAAAAAAAAGATTTTGCCATTAGTAATATTTTACATACATTGTGTAATGTATGTAATTTTGAATATTACCTAACTAAATTATGTTATTATAAAAGTGAAAGTAGGGTGTGATCTTGTGAATTATGTAATTGAGAAATTAGAACAATCATATCCCACCTCGTACGAAACACCCCCATACCACAACAGTATCTTTTCCTGTACCGACTCTGTACTTTGATTGGCTTACATGAAGAAGGCGTTCGAATAATGAAGTTTTATCCATTTTCATTGGCTACTGTCACGCCCCTCAAAATCTGTTGCCTGGTGATGTGCTTGCGGTTTGTCAACCACAGGATCCAGTTACTGTAGCTGGTGCAATGAACATATCTCCGTTGGTGGGTGGATAACTGGATATATGTGCCCGGTTCTATCATTTTTCCAAACAGTAAGTGAGTGAGTGAGTAATTTATTTTATCATTATCCGAAAAATAAATGGTGCGTTATCAGTATGATGTAAATATTCCCATTGCGAGCTTAACAGCAACGCAACGTTACCAAGCTGGAGGTTTGATTTGCTAATTTGCGGTTTTAACGTTACGCCTTCTGAATCAGACAGAGCACCAAAGCTACACAGTCACACAACTAGTTACAAGATAACTAACTAGATAACTAACTAGCCACTGAGCTCCCAGGGCGAAGAAACTGATGACACTAAGTTATCACGAATCTAGCTATATGTATATGTTTGGCTTGTTGTTGCATTTAGTTTGCTTTGCGAGCTATGTTGTGAAGGTAGTCATCGCTTACGCACACAAACAAACACTTGACCATTAATAGGCTCCTTATGCATTAATAATAATGACCTGACAGACACATTTTCGCTCTAGTATTTGTGTTTTGTTGTTCAAGATGGGTGTGGGAGGTTTGTTACAATAATCAACAGTGGATGTTTTATTTAGTTAATATAAGATATAAGATATATCTTGCAGCAATGTTGCTGTTTTTTTTTTACATTCTTCATTATTATTTTTGCAGCATTTTTGTCTTTTTTATTTCTTGATTGTTCCCATAGATGTAATAACCTTAAAGGGAAGTCACTTCCAAGAATATGTTGCTTCTAGGATCCCTTGTTTTTGTAGAATTCCTCCCACTATGTCTAATTTTAATGATTATAGAGACAATTAAGCTATAAATAAGACTGCACTCATACTGCCAGGGGATTTAAAGGTCTTGTGTTTTGAAAACATGAATTCCACAGGCTCAGTCTATTACCACGCATGAGTCATTCTGTTGATGGAGACAAAATATATCATCTACTGCAATGCCCAGTGCATTCCTGCTCATATTAGCCTTTTCTGTCTAGGCCTGGCTGTTTTACTGAGCAGCTGGCTCAAATCTGGTCTTGAAACAATAGGCTAGATGCCAACACATGTAGGCTATTACATGAGGATAAGAAGAATAAAGTATAGACGAACGAACACATTTGCTTTGAAGATATGGAAGACACTGCAGTTAGGCTATTTGAGGTTAGTATCTGTAGTAGCCTGTAGTCCAGTTCCCTTGAGGTTTACCTAAGGTTGCTATCAGTTTGCCAGTCTTGAGTGGCTGGAACTGAAGCTCAACTAATATTAGAGAGTAATAGTCCACAGCGATGTTTAGTATTATGGGAGACAGAGTTTATTTTGGTGGTGAGGTTTTGCATACTGATAAGCAGCTCCTGAGCCCACAGCAATGTAGGGGACTGAGAAGGTGAGCAGGCAACATTAGCAAGTAAACAATAAAATAGAAACAGCGGTGTTTGGAACCGTATCTGATATAGTAATCAAATAAGACCATGTGAATACTAGAAAAGATGCTTTGATCACATAGAGAGGTTGTGTGATACAATGCCCTGAAAAGCTACTGTAGGAACACACAGGCTACTCAGTACTTTGCAAAAATAAAGACACATAGAATCTATTGTCTAAATAATTTGTCTACATTTTATTGTTAACCAGAGGCATACCCTCTATCTTTATACCCCCGCTAAATTGCCCTAGAGAGATAGTCATGTACGCTTCCAGTTTTTGCTGAGGAAGTACAACTGCATTGTGAGTACTGGCTGATACCTATGTCAGTACTTTTCGTGATATTGACAGCTTTGGGAATTTTTTTGAAAGACTTACATGTCAAGATGATATCATGTTGTGAATCCAAAGCCAAGTATCACTCCAAACTGTGGTCTTCACCAACACCAAGTATTTCAGGTCCAGTATTGGCTGTTAACTGATATTGGTTCACCACTTAAGGTAAGTAAGTAGGTTTTTTTTTATGTTTGCTACAACTCTTGTATGTTTTTGTGCAGGTGAATGTTAGCCATTGAAAAAGGCATGTGGTGGGTACTATGGCTGGCAGCCGGCGTATGCCTCCTAGGATCCAACAGCTGGCCACCTCATGCCATCTTTTAGCTGGGCCCCTCTCCCTGAGCTCCAAGCACTTCAAGCAAGTTGCCGTTTGACTTCATGAAGATTCCTGACATTGGTGATGTAATGAATAAATTTGAAGTCCTTGGGATTGTAGGTGAAGGTGAGATTGTTACATTTTACACTGTGTAGTATAAAAATGTTAAATGTAAAAGTACTCCACAGGCCTACACACTGTCAAGCCCCAACAGACTTCTAGTCTAGAGTCTTCTGCCACACTTTCCATGTGAGACATTTCATCCATACACACATTTGAGATAAGTCTTTTCAGTGAGCTATTACTTGCTTTTTTATCCCATTTACCTGTGTAATAGAAAACAGCCCAGTGTGAAGTTGTTAAAATCCCCTGTTCTCTTCTTTTAACTCAACAAGGTCAAGGTCAAATTGCTTGATATTTATTTATTAGGAGGAATTTTTAATTGTAAAAGGTGTAACTAGGTACTGATAACCAAATGTATACTTGCATGCTGTTAGTTTGACAAAGGTGACTTTGTGTTTAGGATCACGTATTAGTGTTTTAAATCTCAGTGGGACAGGATCCAATAGTTATATTCCCCCTAATGTTCTTGTGCTTTTTGAAAGCATGTCATGTTTGCTAAGCTATTTAATGTAAAGTGGCAGAGGCCCTGAGGTGAGGCCACCCACTCATCCCAGTTTTTACACCCCTAACCCCACTTCCCCACTTAGCTTACAAATGACTCAGGTCAGAAGGAAATCATCACTTTTAATGCTACATTATATTGTTAAGTTACAGAATTGTTTTCATCCCAACTCTATTGCCTTTGCAATCATAATGCTTGGCTTGATACAGCATTATAGATTTGTCCTTAGCTGTTTTGAGGTCAATCAATTTTGTTACTCATTTAGTATTGAATGCAGCATATAAGCTCACCCTAGCAATTACAAATACACAGAATCTCATTTTATTATCCCTAGTGCCATAATCCAGGAAGTAAAATGGCATACAAGAAAGGGTTTAGTATGGGTATGTCATTGAGGGTCACAACATTTTAGACTTTGTGTCAACAATTATTGTTGCACTTGTCAAATTGTCTTTTTTACTTGTTTTTGAGTACTTTAGACATCTAGCCTGAGAATGTATATATATTAGAGCTTTATTATAGAGAGATATACTGTAGAGCTATATTAGCTCCCTGAAGAGAGTAGATGATACTACTGATGTTCTTGAGAAGGTCCACTGAGCAGCTTATCACATGCCTACTCAGTCCAAGAATTCCACTTGAACCCTCGGGGGATCTGTGTGTGACTGCCAGGGTCGATAACATCACAACCACAGTAGCTTGCCAACACTTGTGTCCTACTTTCCAAGCCACCTGTCCTCTTATAGAAAGGATGTTTTTCCTTAGTTCGTTTGAGCATGTGAAATAAGTTAACTTTTTAAAAAGATACTTTAAAATTTGTGTAATTTTGTAGCAACAGACTGAAAGAAAGAAATAGGTCCATTAGATCTCCGACCTTTAGCAAGAGGGCATTTATTGTTGACCTGCTCACTCCATGTGAGTATGGACAGCACTTTAGATTAAATCAATCTTTGTTAATTTCTATGTTTAGGAAAAGCTGGTGAATCACAAATCAACATTTTTTTAAACTTAAATTATGTTGTCATTATCTTCAATCACGTTATGTATACCTACTTTTAAGTGCCACCATGAAAAAAAGCTACAGTAGCAATGGAATACTTCACATGGCAACATTACAATAGTCATTATAAAAATAGTTAAATCTGAGATAAAAATACTGCACTCTTTCTTTTAGGTGCCTATGGTGTTGTTTTGAAGTGCAGACACAAGGTAAGATCTTTTAAATGATGGTATAATCTGTTTCACTCACTTACTTGTAACTTGTACGTCTTGTCAAACCATTCCAGTCATCAGTTCATTCATTTCAAATCATTATAATCCAATGATATTTTATATTACACTTAATGAGTTTGTCGAAAACATGGTATTATCCTACAAAAACATTGGGAGGATGGAGGGGTGAAGTACTTTGAAGCTTCAGTGACCTGTATGTTCATCTGACAAAGATACCACTATAGGCTCAGATGAAACTCAAGAACCTTTTCTTTCTGTCGGTACCAAAGCATTGCAATAGTACAGGTTTATGCTTATCGAAGGTTAAGAATGGTCCCACCGAAACCCACAGAACCTCATACATAACAAGACTATTTTCTTATGCTGGTTTGTCTGAAGTAAGTGGTCTTTATGCACCTGTTCACTCCACTTTAGTTTATTACAGTGGTCCTCTGCCTCAGACTTACTGAGATGTCTCATGGCTGCCATGGACAATTGGATAATTGGTCAGTCCTGTTATTTCTGCTCTGTTTCATCAGCAATAGAGATTCTTATAGGTGTAACCCAGACGAAGATAAGGGATCAGCAGCAAATTTCTTAAACCTTTTTTAGAATACCTTTTGTAATTCTGTAATCCCAAAGTTTAGTTTATGTTACTGAAAATGTATCAATCATTAGTAACAAGTCACAAAAGAGGTCCCACTGATCAGGGCAGATACATTCTCTATCTGTCTCACAGGCTGTTATTCTTCCACCACTCTGTCACATCACACACATTTAATTTATGGAATTCTGTTATTCTGAATAGCTCTGATAGGTAGTTTTCAACCACTGACCTTTGTCAAGCAAAATTATTTTTCGGCATAAGAATTTGTGAAAGTTAAAGTAAGACTTACTGTAAGTGCTGCAGTAACAGCCTTGTCATCTTGGTTTATTTAAGGAAGCGACTGTGCCAGGAATTGACAGCAATCCAATATGAATAATCAAATGATAACAGAGACTTACTGCCTCCTACTTACAGATCTAGAGGGTTTGTGAGAATTGGCAGAGACAGAAAGACCACTTTCTGAGTCTTTTTCATCAGAAACCGTTGATGTTTTTCTTGTGCTACAATACAGTAGCATATGTAATATTACATGTCTGCATTACAATATTCATTGCAATATTAGGTGATATTCCCATCAGCTGTGTTACTAAGGCTACATCCACACTAAGCCGCTTAAATGTGAAAAAGTTTGCCATCCACAGTAAACCTCCAAAAATACTTTCTTCCATGGGCATGCGCAGACCACTCGGGCCGGCCGCTTACAGCTGGATCAAGTGACAATAAAACGTCATCGTTTCAAAAGTCTCGTTCCATTTTCGGTGGTCGAAAACGCTGGTGTAGTGTGTACAGAAGGCCAATGCATTTTCAAATTTAAACGGCTTAGTGTGGACGTAGCCTAAGAGATGCCAGTGAGCTAGGTTGAGTGTGAGAATTGTAAAACAAAACTGCACCATGTTGAAGAAGCACTCAGATGAATATGCAGAAAAATAGGAAAGCCCTGCTGTAAAACGGAATCACAGCCTATAATTACTGGCTTTTATACTTCAGACTGATTGAGCCCAGGCCTAGACAGCTGTAAATGCCAATGTCTCCATTTTATACAAAATAACTCACATCATTAGGCCTCCGTTATGTCCACACAATGGATGGAGGCTTTTCCCATGATTGCAATACTCGAGATGGCTCTTTTTACTATTGTTATTTGTGCAAACGTCCATCAGCATAGTCACAATCGCATTATATCCTTGAGGGTTTAACCCATTAAGAGCAGATGCAACATTTGCGTGTATATCCCTTTAAGACTGGGTGCAATGTCTGGATGTATAATGGTGTTTATGAAGCCATTACTAACACATGTTCAATTCTCATGGTGCTTTTGTGGTGACGACGTATAGGACTACTTAATTAACAGTTTATTTGGATTTCAGCTGTCTTGCTTCCTAGTTGATCAGCTGGCTGCCTCGTCTAATGAGAATACAGTAACGTTAGACATTAGCAAATGTACCACTAGCAAACATATCTTATAACATATTGCACTCATGTATGTATCTTTGTCGCTTAATGTCAGCGATGTAGCGTCAGTGCAGTAGTTAAAATAAAAAAGAGATGGTTTACTAGCTGATCTGTTTCCATTAGTTGATTGGGCATCAATTTATAAAGCACATTTGGACTATCTGTTCAATCAGATCATTAATCAATTATAATTTCTCTGGCATATAATAAATAAAAAACAAGCCCAGTATCAGTATCTTTTGTGTATAATGTACGCAGTTATGATGACTATAAAATGTATGTTGCTGGTAACGTTATACCTTGTAGTGTGAAAGCACAAGAGGATGAATTCTCTGGATCGATAATATAATATAACATAATATGTTGTTAGTGGACGAACCGACATGCTTTTTCAAGGAGGCTCACTCACAAACAGCAGGATGAAAAAAACAGTCTATTCACAGCACACATACATACACGCATGCATGTGTGTGCTGACACATACAGAACAGACAGACTCACACATGAGTCTTCCAAGGGTATGATGGTGCTGGGCAGGAAAGAGTGCTGCCCAGAGAAAATGGCTGCATTTATGTGAAACAATTGCCCTCCTTGCAGCTGGTAGTGCTTACTGAACATGCTTATTTAGCCAGTGCCACTCCCCTCAAATTTGGTTAATACATGTATTAAACAGGAAGGATGAAAATAGTATGAGTCCTACTGAAATAGTGCTGCCCCCCACCGCCCCCTTGTTGGCTGTTTGTATGTTGTTGCCGCCTCCTACCTCGGTGCTTCTTATCGTGTCTTGCAGAATTATGCCACAGCTGTTTGAAAAAGAGCTCAGCCAGACTGGAACAACAGCATGCTGTTATGCCCAGTAGGGTGTTAATATGCGGGAGTACAGAGAAGCTTCATGTCTGGGAGTTCTTGCTCATCTTTTATTAATAATCTTGTCCATGGTTAATGGACCGTCAAAACAGACATGTTTGGGTTTAGTACTTATTGTTTTGGCCCATTTTCTATTGGGCCTGTTTGGACCGTTGCCTGGTGTTGGGGGTTGGCGACAGGAAAGAGAGGGCTGGTAGATTCAAGCCCAGGATGTCACAGCTACATGGTTTGCACCTTGGCCAACTGAGCCACCAGGATGCCCCAGGCCTTTTTCTCTTGCCTGTTGGTGCTTCATAAAATCCTCTGCTAAAACTGTGAATTTATTTCACTGAATTAGTTTAGCAACTCTTTTTTTTTTATCATTGAGCTTAATCGTACTTTCTATTGTTAACTTAGAATATTTGATGAGTCTTTAGCACAAAGACCCAAGAATCATGTTTATGTCATCAGTCCTGGAGTCACAATATGGACTGTAAATGTGAAATTAAATGGGGGAGAAATGGCACATTTTCTCATTTGTAGCTATTAGCACCATAATAAAATATTTATTTATTTAACAAAGTCAGTGTCCCATTCTTTGTCAGTGGAGTAGCTCCAAAGTGTCCCTTGTAAACATTATAGATGAAAGTCTTGGTTGTACGAGTAAGTTTAATGAGTAAGATGAAACCAGTTATAATCACACTGAACACTCTTTCTTTGGTGGGTCAAAGCATTTATGTGTTTGCTTCCATAATACCACATAAAGGTGGAATGCTTGCTGTTTACCTTTCCTTTGTTCTTTCATTGTGTGGACGAAACTCGGCAGATCAATATCGAAAGTGGAAAATCCTTTTACTTGCTCCTGAGTGACCTTAAGTTCAGGGACATATGGTGAAGTAGGGTATGTTTGCTCAATGTAGATTACACTCAATCAGTTGACCCAACAAAATACCGTAAGACTGTTTTACATTTATAGAAGTTTTTACAAGTTTTGCACAAATTCGTCTGTGTTGCAGTATTACAGAAGAGAGTTAACAGAAATGGATTTCAATAATATTAGTAAGTTGTTGGGCCATGGTGGCTCATAGGCCTAGAGATGATCTGTTGTTTGTGACGTGACTTTTATTTCTGTGTTGTAGAGCTGAAAAACTTTCATTGTATTTAGTCAAAAACCTCAATGAATCTTTGCGTTATACAGCAGCAAAGATTCTACTGAAACCATAGAATCAGTTCATCAAAAATAAACTTCAAAACAATGAATTAAGGTGGTAAACAGAAGTGCTTGTTTTTTTAATTTCCTTTCATATTTGGCACAGTTTCACTGGCTGACTCACGTAATGGGATCTCCCTCTCTGTCCTCCCATTATTGTGGGACCTGTTGATTTACAAATTAAGCACTTTGTGTGCCTATCAAAACAGAGTAATTTGATACTTGGCCTAAGGTATGCCAAATACAAAGGCTTCTCTCTAGTTACATAGCTAATCACAAATGCAGGGCAAACATTGTATGTGGCCAATGGTGATTCTATGTGCCTGTATGTGAAATTAAGATATGAGAGAGTAAACACTGCTGTGGTCAGTATTTATTTAAGCATGTAACAACTCTGAGGAATGCACACAGCAGCATTCTGAATGCAATGAGCTGATATCCCAAGCCACCCTGAGAGGTAAAACACTGACAGCGTCAGGGATCTATCCCTTTACATTTCATGGTCTTAAAATATGTGGTTTGGAAGATTTGATGCATTGAAATATCTATAAAATGTTTTCATTAATCAGAGGAGATTAATAAGTAAAACTCCTTCATGAAAAGCCTTCTGTCTGCGCAGGTGGTCTGGTTCGCATTATGATTGGATCTCAACCAAAGTCAGTCAGGTGTAAATGTAATTCGTACAGTGTTTGCATTGATGAGAAAGTATCCACAGTATGCACAGAGTAGAAACGTAATCGCCGCAGGCAGAACCGTGATCGCCACAGCCTCTACACTACACCAAGATAACGTACCAAAAATGGCCAATTCAAAAAAGAAACTCAATGTTTGATAGCAGTATGTGGTGGCAGGTGCTGTCCAGGAGAAACTAGACATTCGTTGTAGGAATAGACCAATGTATGAAGATATCTTGAAGCAGATGGCAGAGCGGGATGGGTGAGAAGTTGCAGTGTAAAGTGAACTCCTTTTTAAACCTAAAAATGCAATTTTGGAAGTCAAGTAGTGCAGTAATACAGGCAGTGGTCTACTGAGCAGTGGAAAAAGTCATATGGTTAGATGAGTCATCCTATTATTAATAAGTGAACGAGTACATAATATGTGGCATGTGCCAAAAGAGGTCTACATGCTCAAGTGCTTGTTTCTCATGGTGAAGGGTTTTCAAAGCTCTTATTATGGTGTGGGGTTTATTTTCCTGGCATAGTTTAGTAGGTTGACTGAGTCCCATAGGGAGACAGGCAAATGCCAAAAATACAAAGCCATTCTTAAGGCCCCTTCACATAATAAGAGGCAAAAATACTCGGCGCTGGCGCTGCCATTCATTTCCTATGTGGCAAGCGCCGCCGCCGGAGCTCGGCGTTTTGCGCCATCGGCGCAGACACTGGGAGACCACCTGGCGCTGCGCTCAAAGTTCAACTATATTCAACTTTGACCTTCGCGACGCTGACCTCTGCGACACACAACCAATCACAGCACAGTTTGATATAATAGGCGCAAAATAAAATGCTGAATGCTGCCATTTTAAAAGCTCGACAGTATGAATGTAATGAATGTAATGTCCTGGCGCTGACGATGTGAAGGGGTCGCACCCAATCTGGCGTTGACGCCGATGCTTTGCGCGGATCATGTGAAGAGCCCCTTAAGGCTGATTTATGCCCCGTGCCCCGCCGTCGGGTCCCGCCGGTAGCGCCGTGCCAAAATACCCCACGCAAGCAGCCGATGTGCAAGCCACGTACGTATACCCTCTGACATACA
>CABFOP010010929.1:4661-17882 GCA_900683385.1 Anoplogaster cornuta
TTTGCTCTCTCTCTAGATAATAATTTGTGAATTTAAAAAAAAAAAAATGTTTTAGACACCCTTACTCATAGAAGGTGTTTTGTTTGTGAATAATAGTAAAGTCATCAAAACTATGAAATAACACAAAAGGAATTATGCAGTGACCAAAAAAATAAAGAAAACTAAATCAATACTATCCTTAACTTAACTAAATTAACTTTTAAAGGCAACAGTCACTTGTGCCTTTAAAATTATGATTTCATCAATTATTAAAATGTTAGTTTTGAAAATAATTTCATACATAGGCATCAACTTCACTATTTGTATTTGTCTAAGAAACTAATTTCAAGCATTTAAGCATAAGCCTTTAGATCAAAATGTCTAAGTCAGGTGTGTCCACACTTTTGACTGGTACTGTATACATATGGTACGTTCCATCTTAGAAGATGCAACCAAATCATTTAAATATCAAATTGCTGATCAAACAAAGTTTATAAGGTTACACTACAATATTTGTTACCAACTTATCCCTTTGAAACAGTCATGGGTGTAATAACTCACCTGTGGAGCGCACTGGCAGGTTTTGCACCTTAATTCCAAAGCTTCTACGTGGCTCATCTGAATCCAGCACCATAGAAGACTGACCTGCTACATGTGCAGCAGATGACTGAACAGAACGTGGACGGGACCCATCACTTGAGCTGCTGTTTGAATCACTGCTGCCAAAAACACGAGTAAACCAAAGGACAATAATCAGAGACTTTTCCATCTGAATCAACTGAGTGATATTCACTTATATATGCAATACTTGAGAATAGGGATGGGAACACTATGGACTGCAAATTTCTAATATGGCACATAAAACAATGCATGTCGAACCTGCCGCTGCCTGTGCTGCTGGTGCTGCTGACTGAATCAGAGCTTGAGGATCTGCTGCGGGATCGAGAACGTGGGCCTCTCCCAGGGGATAGAGGAGCTCTTTTAGGGGAATGGGGAGCTTTGGGGGCTTGTCCTGTGGTCCGTTGTGGGGAAGGGTGTCGTGACTGTGAGGAATGAGATGATCGGCTCCGACGATGATGGTAAGTTCTGTCAACACGTCGCCCTCTGTCATCTCTGTAGAGGTCTCGGCGTGCAGCATTAGTAAGAGTAAAGGGGTCTCGAATTCTAGACTCAAAATGTGGGTCTGATGCCTCAAAGCTTGCACCCATAGCACTACTTCCAGGGCCAGCAGCAGCAAACATAGAACGGTCACGGTAATAGTCAGCGTTGTAGTGACGCTGTCTGTCGAAAGTGCCTCCGCGCTCATGGTGTCCATAGGGGCTGTGATCATATGCACGTTCCCGGCTTTCTGAGCTGCTGTAAAATAAAAACAGGACGGAGGGGGAAACGGGGAGGCGAAGCGTTATTTTGATTCTGAACAGAAAATGCAACCATGATTTATTGTCAAAGCTTGTGTTAAATAATACACAACAGTGAAAACCTAAATGGGGAGTACTCTTAAATGTTATATTTACTTCATAATGCAGGGGCATAGCTGAGAGCAGGCTACATAAAAACTGGGGCCAGTTAAAGTAGCTTAATAATGGTGTAAAGAGCAGTGCCAGTGTTAACATGCAGATCTTGTCATTCTTGTTAATCCCTCAGCCTTAGTTCACATCTTTGTCAATTTTGTTGGCCATTTTGTGCAGATTCATAATTTTTCATAGCGTTCTAGTGGGTCCAAATATATATATATATTTATTTTTTCTTTCTTTTCTTTACCTTAAACCTCCATATTTTATGTAAATACCATGCTGAGCAGGGTCATCTTTGATCATTTTTTTTCCATTTTCCCTTAGTATAGCATCCAAAGAGAAAGTGGTGGGAAATTACTAATTATTGACATAGGGAAATATTATGATGGAAAAGTACTAAGACACACCAGGCACAGCCACATAGCTTGTTAATATGACGGCAACTTTTCCTCATGTTCACATATTGTCTTGAACCTTTGACCATCTACCTATACATTAGAAACCTTAAGTGCCTAACTTCAGAACGCCATTCATTATTATGAGTCTGTTCTATCATTAGAGAATTGAAGCCTTCATTTCTAGAGACAGCAGACTATTATACATTCAAGGCTAACTGGTCGATGTTATCAAGAAGAATAACACCTGAACATCACAGGCCAGATGAACGTGCACAAAAGGTCACTCTGGTGCTCATAAATATATCAAGCATATCTAAAGAAACACAAGCTACTATCCTCTAATGATAGAACAAACATAACAATGAATGGCATTCTGAAGTTTAGGCACTCACGGTTTCTAAGGGTCAAAGGTTCAGGACAATATGTGAAACATTATGAAGTAATATTAACACGCTATGTGGAAATGCCTGATGTGTCTTAGTACTTTTCCATCTCCCCCAGCACTTATACACTATATTAGGAGCCTTTCAGAATCACGTTAACAATGCAATGGTTAGTAGATTACAGTACGGTATTTTCATTAAAATGTGATGTTTGCAGGTTTTCAAGGTTTTTAAACAGAAGCCTATGACCGTGATGAATCAATAAAAGAACACCACATTTCTCACTACTGGAGAACAGTCGGATGAATTTACTTCTTTCAAGACATGAATGACATAGGTAGATGCTACATGTAGAAAAATACTGGCATAGTCTTTAAATACTAAATAAGCGTACTGCTGTAGCACTTCTCTCATATCTAGACTGACAGCAGCCTCAAGTCACATTTCACTTTCTTAGAGAAATAACACTTGCACACACAAATCCATAAGTTCATAAACAGTCAGGTGAAATTGGCTGCCCTGGACATTTATATAGTCACTAGAACCTACTCGCTTTCATTTTGAAAATCTGCTCCTACAATTATAAAATGTGGCAATGTTGAATCTGATAATGATTTTGTTCCATGTCTAGTGAAATTCCTCTTATTTTAAATTATTGATAAGAAACAAAAATAAAACCCTAAGCGCTTTTGTGCCTAGGGATTTTCAGGGGCACTGATGTGATGTCAGAGGTTGACTGCTCATGAACTCTGCAGGTCAAAAAGAGAAGATTTCCTGTCAAAGTTGCTTTTAAGGTTTCAAATGGACTGAAGTCTGCCATCAATGAGCCCCTGGCTTTGAAACTTTCAAAAAGATATGTATCTATATAAAAACAAAACTTAGTATTTATGTACTTATGGGAGAAGCGCTTAAATAACAAAATTAACTTATAACCTAAGCCTAGATGTAGAAAAGAAAAACAAATAGGTAGGGCATTTGACTTTAAAAAGAATTACAGAGGGAGAGAGGGAGATACTGAGAGAAAAAGAGTGAGCTAAATATAAAAGCCACTGAAGAAGCATTCTGAATCAAAGTCACCTTTTCCCCTAAATGCAGTGCAAAACTTTAAAAAACAAAACAACAAAAGAGACAGGGTGCTAAGTAGGGTTAGAAAAAGAAAGATGCAGAGGGCAGAACAATACCAACCTTTTTGAAAAGAAGTTACCGAACCTAATCCAAATAAAATCTAGGTGGTCAGAATGAGAGCCCGAATGAAAAACAAAAGGGAAAAATCATTTGATTTAATTAGGCAAAAACTGTTCCCTCGTACTGCACGCAATCTTCGAATATTGAGTAGAGCACCAGGCCAGTAGGTTGTTGATGTATAATCCACAATTAGGCTACTTAATTTTCTTCATTGGATGGAAAAATGGAAAACAAAACCAAAGATATGGATCTCTTAATGGGTTTCAGGATATGCAAAAAACACAGCAACATATGATTTTAAATACGTAACTATGAATTTTTAAAAAATGATGATTTAAACTTTCGAATTCCAAGTGCCATGGACAGCAAGTTGTCTGCCGGATGGAAAATATATCCACCTTATCCAGTCTTGTCTTCTAGTATGGGAAGGTATTAGGTTCCATTAGTTATGCTTCACATTCAAAAAAGGTAAAATCGTTATTCCGCTTTGGATAATGCCAATGTAGTTAATAGCGCACAAGCTTGCAAACCCTCAAACACTATGATCATCAATGTGCATAAGATTCCTGCTCATGATAGAAATTCCACAATTTCATGGATCCTAACAGGCGTATGGATTGGCAGGCTTCATAGTTTTGGCAATAATGATTCAAATTACTTTCAAAAAGCAGACTTCAGCTCTCTGTAGCAAGTGCGTGTTCTGAGTTCTCTTTTCCTCACCCCAGATATTGAGGCCTGACAGCTATATCCACACTTGAGTCGAGTAATCCAAAGGAATGGAAGTTACACCTATCCATACTATGGTACACATCAATACATCCAACATGGGGTATTATACTGCATACTTCCACGAGGGTACATCCAAACGACGCAGTCTTCAGGTGTCTTCGTGGCCATCAATCCAAAAAATAAAATATATCTCCACAAATTTTGTTGGTTCGTTGTTTGGATCCTCAATGTTCTTGCAAGTTTGTCTTGGTATAGTCTCCATACTCGGCAAATAAAATTATTAATCTTGTCCTAAAGTGATTGAGAGAGCTTAGGCAATATGCACTAATGAGCCTTTGCTATGATGCCTAACAAGTGTAAACTTCTTACATCCATTAGTTTAAGACTTCAATCCAGAACAGTGCGTATCCAAGGATGAAAAGCTGTTAAAAGTAGTCCAGCCATCAAATGGTGCAAACAGGAAAAACAATTCTACACCCTGAGAAGTGAGGTCCTTACATTAATGTTATTACCTGCTTAGATTTATTGAAGAAAACTGTATCCTTCAACAGTAAGCATTTACTTCCAGTTTCAAGCGATCCCAGGTAAAAAAAATATATATATATCACGGTTAGATCCCATGTTTTGGAGAAGGAAAAAAAAAGGTGAAAAAATACAAAAACTCCCCAGGATAGATTCCCACAAAAAGTAATAAATCCAAAACTCACCAGGATATTCCTCATAGATGTAATATCCAAACCAGAAGCCAAACCTTGAATTATAGTTACCTTACCAAATGATAATAATGTGTAGTTATTTTACTTAGATCCCATGGGCAGGGCAAGGTGAGCCGATTAGGATGAAAAGTGGATCCCTACGTTACCTTTGTGTAACCCCTTGAGGCATCTATACTCCTAATAACCCAACTATGTGATTAGGTTTTAGTGGGATAACACCTATCTGATACTTAGATTCCCCAGGACTTTAAGGGGAGACCATGTCCACTTACCCATCTATTCTCCGTTCATAACGTCCCTCTCTGGTGTGGAGGGACACAGGGGGGCCAAACACTGGACCAACTGTCCCCCTAGAGAATCCTGTAACGTCTCGACTGCTAGAGGGGGGGTTGTCTTCAAGGCCCCGAACAGCACTAGGGACTGACCCAGGTTCATTGTAGTCAGTTCGGAGGTCCCTGTCTCCCATCTTGTTGACAGCATTGTGAGCTTTCTGAGCACTTTTGATATCCACAAAATCCACAAAGGCTGCCACGCCACCCTCTGACCCCCGCTTCCGCAGAACTTTAACACTCTCCACACGCCCATACCTAGAGGGAATTTGCAATGGGAAAAAAAGAAATTACATTCACAAGCTAGGAACAGCTGTTTGTCATCCATCCTATCTGGCAAATAAGAGCAGGAGCTAATCATTCTCAAGACAAGCAGTAATTAATCAATCCCAAGAATGAACCAAAACCAATTTGCCATGGACTATGCTTTCTTTTAATTAAAGCAAGACTGTGAAGTGTCTATAATAGTTAAGGGCTGCATCTACAGTGAATAAGATGGATGATTATGCCTAGCGTTATGAATTGTGTTTGGGAGATTCCTGACAATGAGTTGCAAGTTATATTAACATTACCAAAAACGTCCTTCCGGGACACAACACATGTCAAAGGTCAATGCCTGACAAGTGCTTAAAAGCATATGCTCAACTATATACCGCAGAATGTCAGAGGGCCCTATTGATGAGGCAGTGTAATTGCTGTGTGAGGCCATATGAAATGTTAGTTGTGTGCAGTTTGTTGGGGCTGCGTTTGTTGATCGGTTGCTCAAGCGGTCTTTGCTTTACTTAGCAAACGTTAGCGAGACGAGTTAACATTAGCTTCCAAGTGATCCCTGACGTCTGAACACAAACTCAAACAAGTTTAGTTAAATTGATATCTAATAAAGCAAATTACTTGGTTACTAACGAAAGCTCAAACAGGTTTGAAATGTCTTAAATGTCTTGGCCACATTATAAAATAACGTTGACTGCCTTCAGTCACATAGCCATGGCTACCTAACGTTACGTTAGGCAACTACCACTTGCTAACGCTAGTTAGATAATTAGCTACGTAGCTCACTTGACGGCATAGTTTAGTTGCTTATTTTTCAAGTCAATCGATGTACTTCTCACCAAATGACTGAGTAAACATAAGTCAAGACACATTTCACAGCATCAAACTACTGTTTACACACACCATCTAGCGAACTTCCTACCAAGCTAGCATTAGCTCCCCCTTAGCTAGTTAGTGAACCTGGAAACGTCTTGACGAGCCATCCACAAAATGGTTGGTAGCTAGCAAACGGAGCTAGCAAACTGCTGCTTGCCTCTTGGCATTAGCTCAAGTTAGCTAAACATTAGAAAACAGACATTTGTATTTGGGTGTTTTTTCGTGCAATACGATTTCTTTTTCAAATACTGTCTAACTGCAACCTTAGATGAGGGGCACATATGAACCCTCCTTGATTAGAAAACTCAAAAAGGCCGCTAGATGTATTAGCATGGTCGCAAGCTAGCCATTGGTTAGCTAAGGTTAGTATTGAACCTAGCGCGCTGCCTCACCAAAGATCCCTCTTGCGTAACCTACCGTTTAAAATGTTCGACAATTTTCTCCTCTCGGACATGTTCGGGTAAATTTCCCACCCAGAGGTGTCTGGTTTCCCGAACCATCTTGCACTAAACTTTCCCCCTTTATACACATATGCTCTCGCACGTTTTAATCCCCGCCGGTCCGGAGTCCGCCTCACAAAATGAACGCCGTTGGATTGAGTGGAGGTTCGGGCCTGGTTGCCAGGCCGTGTAGCTGCGTCCCCGATCCCAGCGTGTGAATGTGTGCGCTTCCAGATGGAGTGCGAGCTGAGCTGCGCGGCTCGAGGGCTGAGCTACCATCAATTTGCGCGTGCTAGAGAGAAAGCACAACATCAACGTGCATGCGACTTCTGCCAGCATGAATCATTGCGGTGTTGTCCGATAGTTACTGATCAGATTAAATTCGTTTAGCCTCGAAGTCCAAGATTTACAAACATTGTCTATACCATGAATGAACATTTCAAGTGGCTAATGAAAATTAAACAATTTGATATTGTAATTTTGACTTCTGTGCAAGGATTTTAGCCTGTGCTAGTCCACAATCACACTCACACACACACACTGATAATAATTTAGTAAACTGTGACATTTTAGTGTGTTATGGCAGTGAGACCAGTGTTACCCATGCAGGTGAAAGAAAAACAATATGTCAAGATCTAAGAAGACTTTAGTGGATCTCAGGAAGTAGTGAATTGCATCTGGTTGGTGAAGGTTATAAAGTCATATCAAAAAGATTTGAGCTCAAGGAAGATGCCAGATACTGATCAGTGGTATAGGAGACATTTACTCCAAGTCATCGAGTTTTGTTAAACAAAGTATATCATATTTTTTGTGCATGTTCTTTATTTGGGATATCTTCATTAAAATTGGAGGTTCAGCTAATGATGTTATAAGGTAATTCCTCTATAATTTATGAAATAATGGCCACCCCCTGTAGGGTTCACAAACTTTCAAGCATGATTTTATGAGCTTAGTACAATACATACAACTTTCTGGCTTTGGGGGGACAGGCCAAACATGTTGGACTTTGTACATACAGTACAGTAAACACTGATGGCAATGCATATCCTCCTAACCTATTAAATATTCCCACTGACCCCTATTAAAATCAAATGACAAGCTAGTTACCTATTATGGCAATATGTATCCAGAGAAAATAAATTAGCACTGTATCCAGAGAAAATAAATTAGCACTGTCCTCTTACCTGAAGTTCAATAAGAGTAGGAAAAAGTTGCATTGCTAGATAGGATCTCCTTGCCAGTAGGACAAAGAGATTAAAAAAAAATATATTTTCTGAAAACACAGACCACACGTACAGGACAACCATATTTGTTTTTTCCATAACAATATTTTTAATAAATGTTTTTTATACATGGGAGTATAACTCAGTAAAGGAGTCAATTTGAAATACAAAACAAAAATAACAAAACAATTCATTCTCTATAGTCTGAATAAGATTGTAATATTCCAATGTCAAATTAGATCCAATCCTAGGATCTAGGATGAGTCAAAAGACAATATAAGCCTTTGGATCTGCTGAAAATCTCCACGTGTTCAAAGTATAGGAGTAATCACATTTAAACCAAAAACACTTTCACAATTTGGATCATAATGAGCTTTTTTGGATGTGTTATATTGTGCTCTTTTACATTGTATTGAAGAAAACATTCAACATCAAGCTTATAACATTTTATACAAACCTATGCCTATTTTTTTCAGGTTTCAGTTTTATGTAATAATTTAAAGTCTAATCTCAAACCTTTATTTGGTATCAAATACCCGAAACTACAATTCTTGTATTTGGCAAGGTTTTGTTAAAGACTGGAGCAAATTTATCCTTGCAAGAACTATAGCCTCCTATAATAAGTGAGTTGTTGAGTTGAATCTTTTGAATTTCTTTTGTCTGCTTTACCTTAACACACCTGAGTAGGGCAATAAAATCAATCAAAATCATCCCATTTTGAAGTGATCATATTCAGTCACTAAGTCAGTCACTGCACTTTTACAAGAGAAGTGAATTTAATTTACTTTTCTGTTACAGTCAAGTAAATTTCTCATGTCTGTGAAATTGTAATCTTTTTTCTTTTTTTTTTAATTGATTATATTTGTAACCTGAAAGCGATGTTAATATGGGAAATTGGTACCAGACGCTATATGAAATATATTAGTTTATTTGTTATATAAAACATTATACTTATTGAGATATATTGAGATGTACAAAACTGAGCCTAAAATTCAAAGAACGCTTACCACATTGATTTTGCAATTTTTGTTGCATAAATATCTTTGGTGCATGTAGTGTTGTAGTGTTTAATAAGTGCAAAATAATCAAGTATAAAAGAAGAATAGGCGACACATTAGAAAGCATTATATATTGTAAAAATAACCATATCTAGTTATTATGCTATTTAAAAAAAGAAGTTTGTGACATTCATATTCCCAAGTCCTAGTCTTAAAAATGCACATGGACAGTGCCCAATCTTCTTGAACCAGGACTCCCGCCACTTTTCCATTAGTTACATCTCATCCTGGGGTATGAGGCCAGGGTTAGTGCTGAGCAGAAACCAGCGTCAGGTGACAAGATTTGCAAAGCACCTTCCCATCCAAGGGATGGCAGCCTCGGTCATTTGGCTCAGGAGAGAGCTGGATTACGCAGATCTGCAGACAGCATGAAAGAATTTTAGACTAGTACTGCAAACCTGAGTTGACACTGATTTTCTGACATTTGTAAATGTGCTCATGCATTGCATGCATGCATGAACATCTGCACACAATGCCTACCTCGCATCGGTAGCAGTCCTCATGGAAGGAACGTCCCAGGCATTCTACAGTGTAGCTATCAGTGCCATCTTCTTTTGGAATGATTAGCTGTTTGCAGGCATTACACTGTGGGGCATATTTCCTTCATGGACCAAATTCAAGAGAAAACTTAATATTAGTTTTATCATCACAGTTAAAAGGCTCATTTTCTTTATATACAACACAATTTGCCCATGGGTCTTTTTTGCTTAGAATTGCATTTGCATTTACCATGTACTCTCTGACTGCTTTGTGGCAGTGTATTATCTCAAGCCTTTCAAGTGAGACCTCTCTTACAGCTATGTGGTGGATTGTGAGGAGGATTTTTTTTTTCTTGCTGTGCTTATCATTTTCAATTGTAATACCTGTAGTAGTCCTGCAGACAATACACTTCCCCAACTTCTCCCTGGGCAAATCTTTGCTCTCCAATTTGTTGATTGCATGTTGTACAGGTGAAGCAAGCAGGATGGTATGCTCGTTCCAGTGCACGGATCACGTGATCTTTGATAACTTCACCACATGCCCAGCAAAGTTCCAAACTGGCCTAAGGGAGGGAGAGATGTGGTTATTGAACATTCTGGTTAAAAAGTTTTGTATTTGTATTGGCAAACTTGATTACATCCCGTTGAGGAAAGTGTATTGAAGTTGTCCCTACCAGGTAGCAGTCTTCACAGAGAGGGATTCCTGCCTTGTTGTAGTACTGTTTACCAGCCAATGGAATGTGGCAATATCTACACTGGAAGCAACTGTCATGGTAAGTCCTATTTAAGGCCTCGATTGCAGGTTCACTGAGAGCCACAGTCTTCCGACAGAAGCCACACACCTCTGCATAGTATACAAACATCACATGTCAAAGTATGTTATAATATGTGTTTTCAAAAATGAATGGTTAAAATGTAAACAAATTACCATTGCTCTCTTGACTCATGTCTTGGCCATTTTTGTGGATGTAATGGGATTGTTCATCTTGATCCCCCCCACTAGATGGTGTTCTTGTCTCCAGCTTGAATATAGAGCACGTTATTAACAGTTAATGCTAAATTGTACTGTAAAATGTGCAATAGACTCGTCCACATTTTAGTTCAGCCTCATAATGTGCATAAGGTTGACTTTGAACATCCAGCTTGTTCAAGTTTGATGCTAGAAGGGAAAAGGATGAAAAGTGGGTATGAATTTGGATTTGAATTAAGGTTTGGGTTACAGCTTGCCTATTCAAATAATATTTCAAAAACTGGTCCAAAAAAGGCAAGGACTATCACTTCCACACCATTTTTGTAGAAGACATCCGACAGAAACAGGAATGGGGTCACCTATCAATGGATTCTCATGGCACACATGGGGCCTTGAAGATTGTGGCCATGGTTTAAAAATGTTGAATATTTTTTTAAACAAAAACATGCCACAAATCTTTATACACATTTCGATTAAGACATTTTCCTCCAATATAAAGTCTTCAGGATAATCTTTAACCATAAATGCAATCAAGTGCAGCTGAGGATGCTGACTTTGGTCTATCAGCCTAAAACTTACCTCAGTTTCATAGTTGAGCAAGCTCAAGCTTTTCAAAGGCTGAGATGCATTGTACTATTTCAAATATTCTAAAGCTTAGGCCATTAAAGCCCTAAATCTGTAATAGTCTCAATCACCCAGGTCTAATATTTCCCCATGTGGACACCCCTGTATATGACAAGGAGTTAGTATCTATCTACAGTAGTATCTATCTAATATCTACAAATATTTCTTTTGTATTCCCTTTCTGGATAGAGATGGAATACAGCTCATGCTATTGAAGGGGCCCTATGCATTGTGAGTGCTCTCAGCAAAATTCCCCTGTGACCAAGAAAAGGGAAAGGCTGCATATACCTCCTGCTCCAACTCAGCCAGCTTTATTGGTCTGTGTTTTCATTGTTTCAACAGAAAGATGGAGCTGTCATGGAGGCCATGAAATGGCAGTTTCTTATAGAGATATCAACTGTTTGGAAAGCATTCTGGTTTTGAAGTGCAAGTCACAATGTTTTTCCTTCATATAGCTATATCTAAAAGACAGCTGTTTTCCCTCTATAAATCTGTTTTGCAGATGATTCCTTATAACCACTGCTCAACATGATACAGCATTTGTGAAAGTCATAGAAAGTTGTATTCCTTCAGAGTGAGTAAGCTACAATAGTATAACAGTAACTGACAGTGGTAAATGTTAAGATATAGGTGATATGAATGTGAATGAATTTGAGCAGCATTGTAAGATAAGAGCACTGCATACCTGTTTGTTATAAACCTGCGATATGCCTGGAGGCAAAGGGAGGGAGAGAACCTCTTGGGGGGGAGGAGTGGGAGGCAGTGGAGGTGCTGAATCTTCAGAGAGTATTGTTCCCAGAGATGAGGACAGCGAGGGAGGTGGATGAAAGAGCTCTGCTGGGCAGAGAAAAGAGGGCATTTTCAAGTCAATCTGCAGTTACACAGGAAAACAGATGTTGCCATTAATACCTTTTCCCTGTTACCTTCAGAACCTCTGTCCTCTTGGTCCTTTTGCAGCTCTCCTTGGCTGAATCCAGGCTGAGTGGCTGTTGGGCTCGTATCTGAGGCTCTGGCCACGGCACCTGTATGAGCCCGGCTTGACTTGTCTGCGCCGCCGCCGCATGACTCAGACGATGAGCAACTCTCTTTCTTACGTCTTTGACTGAGTGCATGGATACTGTCACTTGGGTTGACCCGCACAGCCGCGTGCTGCTTGTCTCTCGCAGGGGCATTGTGAGTTTGGAGGGCGTGCTGCTGCTGTGTCACAGTGGCTCGGTAAGGAGATGCCAGAGTGATGAAGACAGAGGACACCATCCTTTTTGGTGGAGCTGCTGATGCCATGTTCATATAGCATCCACACAGGAGACTAGGAAATAGAGAGGAAATGACTCAGTAGACTCCTGCCTGTTTACAGCACTTACTGTTTCATAGTAATGCTTACAAAACGTGACACATCATAGAAACAGCACCTGACTATATCTTTTTGAGCAACATTGCAATGTAATTTTGAAATATTTCATTCTAATTAAAAGTTGGAGTTGATTGCAGCAAGGCATTTGTTGAACATGACATTTAAACTCTACCGTCTGCATAATACTTAACCAAAGTGTACAAGCCCTCTCAGTCAACTTTATGGGAGCACTCCCTCTCACTATAGATAAGAATACACACACTCACAGCTCTCATTGGCCCTCATCCCATAATGAATTGTTTTAGAGGCATATACAGTAGTATGAATCTGAATCATCTGTTTTCAGCTGTTGGGTGCCATTACATACCTGAGAGAAAAATGTGGTTTGAAGTTAGTCCTTTTCTTCTTTCTCTTTCCCCCTCTGTATCTTTTGGTTTATTTCTGTTTTTCCCCCCTAAGCAGCCACTGAGAGGACTTACTCCGGTAGAAAGGGCAACTATCTACAGAAAGCCACTCCTTTTCCTTCTGTACCTCCCTCCCAAACTCTCTCTTCCATCGACCCCTCCTCCCTCTCTGGCTGGATGACAATACCTTCCTCCCAACCGTAAAAGGTGAACAGTTAATCTCTGGCAAACTGCAGTAAAAAAAAAAAAAACAAGACACATCTACCCATAATAAAAACTTGGCACGCCACAAC
>CABFOP010010982.1:6945-20161 GCA_900683385.1 Anoplogaster cornuta
GTGTGATTTGCTGGTGGTTTTTTTTTGTCGTTTGCAGGGGTGTTTTATTAGGTTGGGGGGGGGGGGGTGTTATTGTCTCTGATTATGTACATATCTACAAATCAGAGGTGAAATTGACATAGTAATTTCTTACCCTACTTGTTACTGAGGAAAGTAATGTTATCAGTGTACTGAGTCATGTGTTACCGCCTATCCCTGTCATCTAAATCTTAGATGAAATGCTCTTCAACAGATGCAACTCGCATAGCGTGCATTCCTCTAAGGAACACTGGAGTGAGATGGCTGGGTTCCCCCATTCCAGAGTGGCACAGCGAGGACCGGAGTTTTACTGCGTAGCCGTGGTCAATAAAAACCAGTGGATTCTTGGAGCCAGTGCAGTGCTCTCCCTGCAAAGTGTCAGGCAGTTTATGGCTGGGCAGGGACCACGAAAGCTGCTCAAGCACTGGAAACTACCTCTTTATCACTGGTACCACAAAGAGTTTATGGCAAAACTCAGTTTCCCCTCACATTTTCAGCTGAGGTTCATCTTCAACTAAAATCCAAGTATGAAAGTGGATTCGAGATTTTATGAGACAACCCAGAAGTCCCAGAAGAGGGAATATGCCAAACAGGTCCACTGCATCAACTGTAAATCTTGAGTCGCATTTGGCAATCTTTGTACAAATGCAACCAGATATTATATCCTGTCTTCACTTTGTCGAGGCCCTACATTAAATGATTGGATTAAGGGCAGTGAATTGATGAAGAATTTCAAAGGTAAAGTACTGTTTAGTCACCGAGTGTCCTCAAAACCCTGTACAGAGCTAAATCTGGAGGACGCCTGCCTGTCCTTTTCATGAGATGCCTCTTTGTTCCACTGAGCTGTAAGTCACAGAGGGTCAGAGATTTTAGTTCAGATCTCAATGGGAAAGCGACACCTTTTTGCAGTGATGGGGAGGACACAGGAGGTCTTTCTTCAGAGCTCAGCGCCTTCCGCTGTGTGTTCAGGTCCAATGTAAAACTAGAGAGGGGGGTGTCCTGATCATCCTGTAATCCACATAATCCCCTGCTGCTCAGGGACAAGGCCTAGCTGTGTGTGCGTGTGTGTGTGTGTGTGCATGCGTGTGATGTGCTGTTTACACATTCTACCTCTCTCCGGCTCCAGCAGCTTTGAATAAAATTGACAGGGACAAACACTGAAAATAAAGTCTCATCGGCGGCTGCTAAAAGCAAATTTCCTCCCCTCTCTTCTTCTCCGCTCTCCTCTCCACCATGTGCATGTACAACAAGGTAATAATGGTCTGAGTAATCGCATGTCTGCATGCAAACTTGAAAATATCTAAACCCAACTGTAGCTCATTGATAAGCAAAAATGTTGAGGGGCAATGGTCGCAGTGATTTGGATATGGTCCTTTAATAAGCACTGGGGAATGGAGCGACTCAAAAGACCAGTCATTATTCAGTTTTAGTTTGTAGTAGTTCCTCAGATTAAGTCTGTCAGGGGACAGCATAATTCTTTAGGGATTTAGAAATTGGATGGTGAGATTGAAGATGTCAGTCTCTCTGTAGAATAAATACTTCAGCAGGAGCTAAAAGTGCATTGGGATTGGAAGCTACTCAGATCGTAGACATTCACCACAAGCCTCCCATACAAGACCTTATTCATGGGAAGTCTATCTTCACATCCCATTCACATCACCCCACTCCTGCTAAAGCATTACAAAGACAACTGAGGATTTCTAGGTCAGGCTAATAATTGGAAAAACTGACTATGGTTGTGGATTTTTCTTCTAGGTTTCTTAAGACCACAGCTTGTTTCATTACCTAAAAAAATATATATATTTCCACTAACTAGTATTTCACATTTCTGTCAGGGTGAGGAAATCTGCAGTCTTGAAATGCAACTGTAGACACTTAACCAGTGACATGCTTAAGGTGGATCGGCGATGCGCTCTCACCACAGAGAGGCCAATGTCACTGCAACACTTTCTCAGGACACATCATCAGTCAGAGGGCTGCCAAGTTCAACACGGCCAGACTGGAAGGGAAGAGTTAACGGAAGGAGCATGCCTCCTTTGGCCCAGCAGTGTGACACCGCCGAGCACTATACATGACAGAACCCAAATGGATTCTCCAGATATTTTACGCAAAGAGCCACGTGGTCCTTCTGACCGAAGGAGAAGAGGGGGAGAGAAGGAGTGACAGAAAGAGAGGGCGAATGTGAGCGAGCACGGGAAACCGAGAAAGCGAGGGAGAAGCATGTTTTCCAGCACCCTGCTGCTCAAACCTCGTCTTTTCAGAAAAAGGATGGAGTGTTCATGAAATACGTCTCTTTTTCAACACAGGGAAATGTGCCATTGATAGATGGATGCTGTGCAGTTCAGCAGCTGCTCAGTGTAAGGAAATGCAGTAAAGAAAAATTCATTCACCATACCACAAAAAGGTGAGTTAAGGTCTGCTCCTGTTCATAAGCGTATCCCGCATAAGGATTCATGAGCAAGCTTGGCCTCCGAAACTCTACTATCAGTAGCTAACACATCATCAACCACCCAGCTTCTTGACACCCTCACACCTCATCAAAATGTTTAACATTTCATCATCTTAAATATACATCTGCAGCCATTTCATGGGCTCAATTCACAAACCTCCAAACTCTACTATGAAACATTAAGATAGGTTCTAGCAAAAAATGGTTTTGAATAAAATTATCAGCCAAAAACCATCATCTATGAAGAGGATGTCAATCTCCAGGTCCCTGGTGTTAAAGAGTTGAAAAGTGCTTCACTCTGATCTGGGGTCTAGCCAGATGATTAGTAAGGAGCTTCAATCATGGCTGATGGCTGTGGACAGATCAAGAGTACCAGGGAATCTCAAGGCCTGGGTTGAGTAGCGTGGCACACCACCTTGGATCATCTGGCCCCTACTAGCCTATAAAGTCCTGCTGTCTATTGGGCAGTGGCTAGGATTGCTACAAAGCCTGAGCAGCATTGCTTTGCAAGGTCAGAAAAATACGCTGAAGCTCCTCATCAGCTGCCTGAATGAGAAGAACATAAAAGTGCTGCAGTACATGGAATCCTGTAACAACTGCATCACAGCACGTGGGTGGGGCCAGTGGCATCTGGATGGGCAGGACGTGTAAGTTTCCAACCACCTTGGTAGCTTTCCAATAACTTTCCAACAAACTTCTTATACCAGGGCCCAAGGCAAAGAACAATATCGTCTTTCTGGAGGACGTGCAAGCAAGAGTGGAGGAATTGTGTGCCAGTAGGATGACGGGGATGCAGCAGCAAGGTGCATGAAGAAGATGGGAACAGGCAAAGGACAAAGAGATCTTTTGGTGCATGTTCTTGCAGGCTGAGCCTCAGCATATCAAGTTCATGATGCTATGAGTCTACAATGTCTTCCCCAGCCCATCCAACCTCCTCTACCGGGGAAAGGTAGAGTCATCAGCATGTCCTGTGTGCCTCATGAAAGGGATGTTGGAGCACATCCTCAGCTCTTACCCAAAAGCCTTGGGACAGAAGTGCCATTGTTGGCACCATAACCAGGTGCTGAAGGCTGCATCTGCAGAAGCATCACCAAAAACAAAACCCGTTACCAAACAAGACAGGATTAGCATCTGAAGGGTTGACGTTAGGGGGGCAGTTCAAATACCCAGAAACCATTGCAGTGACCACATTTGGGCCAGACATTTTGCTACTGTCTGAAACATCAAGACAGGTGGTCATGCTCGAGCTGACTGTTCCCTGGTAGGGTTGGATGGAGGAGCCAATCAGAGGAAGGAGGGCCAAGTATGATGAGTACAGCGGCAAGCGCAGTGTGTGCCCATCAAGATGGCCTGCAGAGGGTCCCCAGGCTTCGTTTTATGTCACCTGGCCATAACAGCCACTAGAGAATGGCCATCAGAACCACAATAGAGGCTGCAGAGTGGGGTGGGACTCAAGATGGCCATGGATCAAGAGCAGAAATCTGTGGACTATGTATGCTACTTGGGCTCATGCCATGGACTGATCAACACTGGCTGGGTCACCTGGGCAAGGGTAAAAACAACCATTGCTTCTTCCTGCCACATTGGTGACATTTTTGCCTGTAAGTAGCTCCAATCAGATTTAATGTTTCACTCGCATAAAGCCTGTAGTTAGCATCGATAATCAGAAGCAATCTATTATCAATCAATCTCAGCTAGCTGGCACGCAGTAATATACAAACATTCTAAAATGTTTGTGAAATTTCTGTTTGTGAATATTTGTGAAATATGGTCTATTGTTAAATATTTAACCATTATTATATAATTGAGAGAATGAAAACATAAAACCCATATACGATATACGATTATAATTGAGGTGATCAACTCAATAATTTGTGTTTTTACTGGCTTTAGAGTTGCATTTGTATGTGCTGGGTCTGGCCACTACTGCAACATTCCTCTGCTGTGTTGAGACTTGGATGCAAAGACAGGCCCCCTTCTAGGCCCCTGAAGTTACATCACTCATCATGTGTCCAAGTGCATCAGAAGGCGTATCTACAAACCATTCTAGGTTCAGTGTTGGGCTAAAACAATCAATTATTGGAAAAGAGAATAACTGTCAATGCACTGTAGTCCCCCAGAAATCTTATCTCCTCTGTTTTTTTAACTGGCAGCTGACAATATCTACCACACGTGGAAAACATTTCATGACCTTAGCCAGACCATAAATTGATCATGGATTGTAATGCAAAAATATGGGAGTCACAGAAATAATCAATAATTTTAAATCCCAAAACTTTTTGGGGGTACAAGGTGTAGGAGCCTAAATGCAATTTATTGGTGTTTGACTAATTAGCATGCAATAATTTAATTTCATATATAAAACAACAGTAATTTACATGGTTCATTGATTTAGAAGGAATTGGAAGGAATATTTACAGTATTTACAGTTTGTATTTACAGTAATGAAATAAGTTAATTGTTTCATTCCTTGCACTTAAAATGTGTGTGGATAATTTAAAATGTATAAAATCTTATTTCTATTACATTTGTAATATTTGGGACTAGGTGACTATGATTGTTGCATCCTAGTAACTGCACACCTTTAATTTGCCTTTTGATAGTCTCGTGAGAAAGGATTTTGGGGGTGATCTTGGGGCATTCAGGCCAGCGGAGAGTGGAGCCACACAGTTTTTTGACCTCTCTTTCTCATGAACGATTCTCACTTGAAATGGACAATTGATCTGTACCATTTTTTTTGTGTCGAAGTAAACAGTTAAACTTTACAGAGTGGTCCTGTGGATTTTTTCGGATGTGGATTAAGACGAGGGGAATCATTAGATTCCCCTCGTCGTCAAATTAAGGCTTAATTAATTGGAAAGCTACATTACTAGTCAAAAAAATAGCTTTTCACGGATTAATGGAATTTTGTAACAGGCTGACTTGAAACGGATGATGGGAAAAGGAAACTTGGCACAGACAAGACAACAAATTGTAAGTCATATCTTGCTTTGCTTTGCCACGGATTGCTAATTGCAGCTAGGCTGTGAAGGACGGCAGTGCGGTGTGTGCGGGTGTCAGTCGTATGAGCAAAAGAACATTGTTCGGATGAATGACAAAGTAGAACACATTTTATGTGCAAAGCTCATAGTCACACCCAAAGACTCCTATGCAATGCAAACAGTAGTTTACAACTCCAGCCAATAGGAGAGATCTTTGTAAACGACGGGGGCGTTTTCTCGTCCCTGTTGAGTCTGTCAGCCAACTTGAGCTAATGTTTTCTAGACTGAATAAATACCGCACATATAAACACAAAACTGCTTTGCTAGCTCAATATTGTTGTAACTAAGATATTCGCTGGAAAAAAAAATGTCCATGTAGTTTTAGCAACTATCTCCGTGAATTTCACATGATTTTTAAGCTAGTGTCGTGGTGTCACTGGGCACAGGGGATGCTAATTGTCCACTGTGAGGAACGGTAAACTGGTGGCTTCGCTATATGCAGTATATTGTCTGCCAATTAGCCTGCTTGCGAGGCATTCAGGGAACATCTGTAAATTAGGCTACAGAAAATAACCTGGGTTACAGAAGCATATTATGCATACTCAGAAGCATATTATGCATATGCGACTTGTGCGGACCAGTGGGGGGGCCAGCAATTATATCAGGGTGGCCGTGGCCCCCCCTGGACCCCCTTGATGGCGCCACTGTCCCAGATAACTAGCATGGTAAAGCAAATTGAGAAATTAATGGAAGACGATGCAAATGTTGACATTGTTAAAAATAAATTGGTGTTGACTTTAGTTTGTTTGCATCAAGAATTTTCAGACCTAAATTCTGGTTTGTAACAATTTATGGCTGAGGATGAATTTTTGGATAATCAAAAATAAATCAATGAATGATTTCTTCTGGAAATGTGAGGAATGGATGAAAAGGGTCATGAAATGCTTTGAGCAGGTTGAAGATTGTGATAGACAAGAAATGCACGCAGATAGTAGGTCTACGTAATCAAAAGCAACCACTAAATGCTCAAGTAGACCCAGATCACAATGTGGAAGCATGTTGTCATCATCTTCCTCAGTCACAATAAAGACAGAAATGGAGCATGCATCATTAAAGGCAAAAGCTGCAGCTTTAAAGGTAGTATGAGCAATTCTGATTGTTCTATGTTTACCTCATTAACAGCGGCCAAAGAATTGCGCCGTATGTTGCCGAAATGTGGACTGGTGTGGTAAATGTGGTGTCCAGAAGTCCGCTTGTCCAATATAGCTCGGTTACGGTGTTTCAGCTACAAAAGTCCATATTGCGGCGAATTCCGGCGTACTCATTAAGGTAGATGTATTTCCTGAATGCTGTCCTCGGTTGCAGCAACCAAAGAACGGTGAATTACAGTACCGAAGCAAACCGACGTGAAGACGGGTGTGGGAAATGTGGTGTCCAGAACTCTGCTTGTCCGTTGTAGCTTGGTTAGTGTTTTTAGGGACAGAAGTCCTCGTCCCACCATGGTCCAGTGTTAATTACTCGAGCCTGGTTTTCCGGGTTGTTGGGAATGCAAGTCGGTAGGCAGGTACGCCAGCCAATCATTTCATTGCAGCCAAATGGGCCATCTAATCAATTAATTCGAGCTGAAGGGCAAGTTAACAGACATGTAGTCTGTCCAATCATTTCATTTGGACCGAATGAAATGATTGGACGTACTTATTGCAGACACCGGATTTTTTTCATTTTTTTCCAGAGGGCTTGATTTATTGATTTCTGTCAGGATATAAAGACAATTTCTACTAATATAACTGAAAATACTGCTCAGAATATTGCTCGTACTACCTTTAAGGGAGAAGTTGGCCATAGAAAAGGAAGAAGCAGATTGGTATGCAGAAAAAAATATGCAGGGAGACTCAACTGCAAGCGGAATAAAAATGGCGAGAGGCGGAGTTTGAGGCTGAGCAAAAAAGAAGAGAAGCTACAATAAAGGCTAGAAAGGAAATGCATGTAATGCAGACTGCTCTTGCTGAGTCAGATGCAAAAATGGAAGTTTTGCAAAAATATGAATACATACAAATGGACATGAGCATCATTGAAGGTTGGCGAAACAGAAATGAAAACTACGTTTCAACCACCATCACAGCACGCCTCACCTACACCCAACGTTAAACACAATGGTCATCCAGTAACACCTCAAAGAGCCTCGCCTGTGCCGAACATGGAATTCAATGATGGACCAGTGCTTGATAGTCTATGCAAGGCCATCTCTCAGCAAGCCAACGTCACAGAGTACCTTGTGAAGAATCACAGACGAATCATAAGGCATCTTTACTTAATGATCTCACCATTCCAAAATTCAAGGGTCACCTGCTTGAATAAACCTCCTTTATCAGATCTTTTGAACATGGAATTGAAGGCTGCACTGGTGACAAACATGATCGCCTACACTTTTTGCTGCAGTACACAAGTGGACAACCGCATGAGTTGGTTAAGAGCTGCATCCATATGGAACCTTCAGCAGATTATGCTAAAGCAAAACAAATGCTAAAAGAGTTTTTTGGCGATGACTACAAGATAGCAGAAGTCTACATAAAGGAGGCTTTGGATTGGCAGACAATCAAGCCAGAAGATGGCACTAAGCTACAGTCCTTCGCATTATCCCTCACAGGTTGCTCCAACACAATGACAGATATTAGCTACATGGAAGACTTGGACAACACAGCTAAAATAAAGGTACCAAAGGTAATAACAGTTGGCCTCACCTAAAGGAGGTGAAACTCCCCACCATCCAAGCAGAGTTTGGATTACTTATAGGAGCAAATGTTCCCAAGGCAATGGAGCCACTACAAGTGGTCAGCAGGGTGGACGATGGATCATACGGCGTGAGAACAATATTAGGCTGCTTCCTACTGCTGCGCACTGCTACTGGTGTGTTGCGCCCTTGAAGTCTCCAACCATACCAAGAATGGAACTGACAGTGGCTACAGTTGCAATCAAGATGGATAAGCTTCTGAAGAAAGAGCTTGAACAGGAACTTCATGACTGAATATTTTGGACAGATAGCATGGCTGTGCTAAAGTACTTGAAGAGTGAAAGCACAAGATTCAAGACTTTTGTTGCTAATAGAATCTCAGCAATCCTGGAGCACTCTCAGACTTTACAGTGGCGATACATCAATACCACTCTGAATCCCGCTGATTTTGTCTCAAAAGGACAGACTGTTGAAGCATTCTTGAAATATGAAAGCTGGCTTTCAGGACCAAGTTTCTTGCTCTGCACACAAGACCAGTGGCCCAACAATCCAGATCATGGAATGCTGGACATTGACAACACAGAGGTCAAAAGAGCAGCTCAAGCGCATGTTATTCAGGCACAAGAGCCCAAAGATACAATGGACCAGTTGATGATCCACTAGTCATCCTGGACAAAGCTAAAATGTGCTGTTGCCTTGTTTCTTAAATTGAAAGATTTGCTTAAGGAACTGAGAGCAAAGAGAACACATTAAGTGGGGAAGGCAAGAAAGCTTTTAAAGGAACACACCTAACCTGTGAAGGTTTAACAGAAGCAGAAATAGAAATTGTGAAGTACTGTCAAAAACAAAGATTCAAAGAAGTCTTGGCAACACTAAAGGAACATCAAAGGGTGAAGAAAAGTAGCTCACTCTATAAGTTGTATCCAGTACTTCAAGAGGAGTCATGAGAGTTGGGGGAAGGTTGAGCTGCAATGCCAGATGATTCCAAGCAGCAAGCCATCTTGCCAAAAGATTCACACATCACAAAGCTTGTGCTGAGACACATTCACAATGTTACAGGTCATGCTGGAAGGAATCACATGTTGGCTAAACTGCGTCAAAGTTTCTGGATCCCTGGAGCAAACAGAGCCATCAGAAAGTCCAAGTGTGTCACCTGTAAAAAACTACACAGAACTGCTGGAAAGCAACTCGTGGCAGATCTACCAAAATGCAGGGTTCTGCCTGACAACTTCAGCCCATTTCTGGTGAAAAGAGAAAGGGGGCAAGTAAAGAGATATGGTGTCATCTTTACGTGTCTCGCCATATGAGCTGTGCATCTAGAAGTCGCATCTTCACTTGACACTGATGCGTGCCTCAACGCAATTAGAAGATTCCTTGCTAGAAGAGTCAAAGAGATGTACTCAGATAATGGAACCAACTTCTGGTCAGCTGACAGTGAGTTGAAGAAATCAATCAAATGGAACACCAGCAAGATTGAAAAAAGCTTGCAACAGACGGGTGTCCAATGGCACTTCAATCCTCCATCAGGTTCTTACCACGGAGGAAGCTGAGAAAAATTCAGAACATCACAGTGAAGGAGCAACTTTTGGATGAAGAAGGTCTCCATACCTTGCTGTGTGAAGCTGAGGCCGTCATAAACAGCAGTCCCATCACAAAAGCATCTTCAGACCACAATGATTTAGAGGCCTTAATGCGCAACATCCTGGTGTTACTCAAGGTCAAGCCCGAGTTACCACCTGGAGTGGTACCATTACCAGTATGCTAACCACAGATGGAGACAAGTCCAGTACCTCACAGACGTTGTGGGAGATCTTTAATTATAGTGTCTTTAATTATATCTTTAATTTTTAATTAGATCTTTATCATTAATTAGATCTCTAAATTATAGAAGTATTAGTATAAATATTATTAAGATGAGAAACCTGAGAAAGACATATTTTTGTTGCTAGAGACAACTTGTAGTTTATAATAGTGTAAACAGCAGATGGTGTTTTTCTCTCATAGACACATACAGTGTCAAATATATGCGAGTTAATGGATACATGCAATGTCAATAAATGGAAGGAAAAGACACCAGTAGATTCTAGTGAACTGGAAAGTCTTGGGAGACTGCCAGGTGAAAGGTAAACATTGGTGTATTAAAAATAGTTAAAATGTTATCTGCATGAATGAGTTAGGGTTTTCTCCCGCAGCAGTTTGTGATTGGTTGAGGGGTTAGTAAGCTCCACAGATCTGGCCCAGCTGGTTCTCTCCCACAATGTCTTCTGGAAACACTGGTGCAAGGAATACCTCGCACAGCTCCAAGAACGTCAACGATGGGCCACGCCTGGAAGAAACTTCTGTGTCGGTGACGTGGTGCTGACTGTGGACGCCACATCACCCAGAAATTCATGGCCACTTGGAAGAATTGTGGAGACCTTTCCTGACAAGAAAGGTCTTGTTCGTCAGGTGAAAGTCAAGACCAAGACCAACAAGATTTGTCGCCCAATAACAAAGCTATGTCTTTTTCAAGAATCTGAGGAGAATTGATGATCTGTTCTAAAGTCAAGTCCTCATTTGGGATGGGCGAAGATAATGATGGACTAAAACTAAGGCGAGTACCTGTTTCGGATGGGGAGAAGAACGAGAAGATTTCTTTAGATAGTTGAACATTAAATGTAGTATGAGCAATGTTCTGAGCAGTATTTTCGTTTATATTAGTAGAAATTGTCTTTATATCCCGACAGAAATCAATAAATCAAGTCTTCCTCGGTCCGAAAGAAATGATTACTCGTACTCTTTTTGTTTGTGTTTTTGGCCAACTATCATCCGAGGGGCAAAAGGGATTTATTAGACAGACCACGTCCTTCAGCTTCAGCTTGAATTAAATTATTAGATGATCCATTTGGCTGCAATGAAATGATTGGATGGCTTACCTGCCTGCCGACTTGCATTACCAACAACCAGGAAGTCAGACTCCAGTAGTAGACACTGGACCATGGTGCGATGGGGACCGTTATTGCTAAAAAACACTAACCAAGCTACAACAGACAAGCAGAGTTCTGGACACCACATTTCCCACACCCGTCTTCACATCGGCGGTTCGGTGCTGTAATTCGCCGATCTTTGCTCGCTGCTACAGAGGAATGCATTCAGGAAATCCATCTCCCAGAAGTAGCGACCGGACTACGCCACGATGTGGACATTTATCGCTGAAACACCGTAACTGAGCTACATTGGGCAAGCGGACTTCTGGACACCACATTTAGGCTACCACACCAGTCCACATTTTGGCAACGTACAGCGCCATCCTTCGCTCGCTGCTAATGAGGTAAACAAAAAACAAAAACAAAACACTAGTAATCGCTCATACTACCTTTAACTAAGTAATATAGCATGTAGGCTCCTTTAATTTAAGTTAAAATATTTGAGTAATTGTTTTATTGACAGGCAGGAATCAAAACCAGGACCTTCTTGCTGTGAGGCAGCAGTGCAAGCACTGCACCACCATGCCCCACATTAGGGGTTGGTAATGTAGTAGCCTAAATGCCGTTTATTGATGTTTGACTAATTAGCATGCAAAAATTTAAGTTAATATTTAAAACAACAGTAATTTGCATGTTTCATTGATTTAGAAGGAATTGGAAGGAATATTTACAGTATTTACAGGTTGATGTATTTACAGTTCGTATTTACAGTAATGAAATAAGTTAATTGTTTGATTCCTTGCACTTAAAATGTGTATGGATAATTTAAAATGTATAAAATCTTATTTATATTAGATTTGTAATATTTGGGAATAGGTGACTATGATTGTTGCTTCCTAGTACAGTAACTGTGCACCTTTAATGTTCAGATGTGGATTAAGACTAGGGGAATCGTTAGAGCGTCAAGTTAAGGCTTCATTCATTGGAAACCTACACAAGGCTGCTGCAGAACAGTTTGGTGAAAATCAGATTAATTTATGTGGGTGTCAGCCAAGGCCATGTATATAATAAAGTTGTAAATGTCTGGAGAGATAGGTCAGGACCAGCTTCATGCTGCTCTTCTCTGAAAGGGCACATGTCTTGAGGAAGACTGGCTGCTGGAAGAACATAGCACCTAACCTTGGTACTGTAGCTCCATATATCCTTTGCTGTTGTGGGCTGGCTTCAGTACCCTTAATGGAAAATAGGAGATTTAAATCCTGGATTCTTGGTGGAGGGTTTTCTTTGGGTAGCTTTCCCTACTCTGGTGGGGAAAAAAAACTTCACTGCAACATTTACTTTCTCCCCCTCCCCTTTCTTAGATTTAGTCAGCCAAATTCCACTTAAAGCCTTATTCCCATGGGCAGAGCTGCGATTTGCCATGAACAATATATATAGTTACTTAACATCCATCTATTGCTTGTACATGTAGAACTTTTTCAAAACCTTGACGTATAAGTCCATAATAGCAGTAGTCAAGAATTAAGACAAATGTGCAGGGATGAACATTAACTATTCTCCGACCAGATAAGACTTAAGGTGAAATAATGGAAGGAAAATGAATGAAGGGCAGAGAGGAATAACATTTATACAGGACAAGATGTGAAACCGGCTGCTTTTTTTATTGATGAGCTGGAGGTGCACATTAGAGCTCTGGGACACATGCAGCCAACCTTTATGAATAAATAAAAAGGTGCACTTACTGAAATAAAAGCCTCTGTCTCCACACACAAACTGCAGCGTGTCGACCAGCTCCGCCCCGCACAGGGTCTCTGGCCCCGCCCCTGTTGCCGTCGGAGTCAGGGTGAGGACGCACAGCAGTAGTGAGAGGGTGTGGCTACAGGAGATACAGCACATCGCACACTGCGCGCACGCACACAACACACACACACACACACACACACACACACACACGCATGTGAGCAGAGGTAACCTGATTCGATGACACAGGAGCTGCCTCAGTGTGCGGCTAACTGCCTTATCTCCCTCTGGCCGCGCTCCTCTTTCCTCTCAACATTCTTTCAGGTATTTGGCCGAGACCTTTTCTCTTTGTCTGCCATTTTCAAAGCACTACTTTCAGCCACCAGCCATC
>CABFOP010010984.1:5269-18452 GCA_900683385.1 Anoplogaster cornuta
AATAAATATAAATTTAATTAAATTAATTAAATTAAAAAATTTTTTGTCTGAAAACAGGGTTTAGCTGCCTTCCATTTCACACATTACCTTCTCCACAGGCCACATTCAAGTTCATTCAAGTTCATGGATTGAAGGATACTAGCCACGTATGTGCAAGCAAGTAAAATGTTGATCCCTGATGACGCCCCACCCCAAAGTGTGTACTTCATCCTTGGTAATGTCCATGCATTTCAAACTGAGAACCGTTGTCTACCGTATCACAATCATTCATTCATATTAGACAAGTCAATTTCATCATTCACAGTAGGGCTGTTAAAAAGTATGCAGAATTTGAGCGCTGCAGGGTGGCAGCTCTGTGTGGTATGGCCATTGATATTTAAGTTCCCCCGGATAAATCATTTACGTCAATTCAGTTACTGATGAGGCATGAATACATATGGCGAATTCTGTTCAGACGTGATTTATTTTAATTGTCACACTGGGACCCGCTATTACACTGCTGCAGAATGGGTCACTGCATTAGAAAATTAAAGCAGAGTCTCTCATTTGAAATCTATTTGTAAATTCTGGCCTGTGGGATAAAGATGTGCTGAGCGCATATAAATGCCCTCCCGAAGTCCCCAGAGTGGCTTGAACTTCTCCTAAGCTGGGGAACAGTCACCTGGTGCATCACTCTCTCAGTCTGCCACTGTGCTCAGTCTGAGGGAACTCAAATTAAGCTGCAGTAAAGGCATACGTCTTACATGGATGAGCATACGTGTGTGTGTGTGGCGTCTGCGGCGGGGTGCGGGATGTGGGGTCAGCAAGTGTGTGGCATGCCGGAGGCTGCTTATGTTCTGGGTTTTCATGGGCTCCGTTTCCACGGGTCATTTCCCACGTTCCCTCATCCACTTTTGGGGAAATATAAGTGGAATTTATAGCTAGTAGTTAGAGTTGGCAATGAATCTTATACCACTTGGAATTTATGCAACTGAAGTTACCAAACTACTGGGTAACAGTACATTTCAAAACTTTGTGGTTTGACAGTACTGTTTCTGAATTGAAGTTACTTAATATCAAGAGTGAATATCATCAAACCTGCTTCCTGTTTGTCAGTGTCGGCTGACAGGTAGTCAGTACTGTGTGAATATAAATGTAAGTCTGACCCTCCAACTGTGTGGTTTGAAACTGTTCCCAATGGACATGCACCCCGGTGGCATGTCATATCTACTGGCAGACAGGCCAGGACCCCCTAAACCCTCTCTGACAGGTTAGAGTGCATGGAATAGCAAATAAAAGCGCTTCTTCAAATAGCCTTTTGTCTTTCATTGTCATCAATGTCTTCCCCGCCTTGATGCTTCCGACCGTGTGGGACAGCGGCTGTTCCAGGGAATAGATGTGCCTACTTGCTTTAAGCAGTGAGGGGAGAAATGGAGGTTATGGTTCTGTTCAGACTGTGTGGAAAAAAACATGACCTTTCTCCTTTCCATGAAACTTTTCCTTGACTTACATCTTTTTGGCAGCATGGTTGAGGAAAAGGAACAATGAAAAAAATGATTTTCATTTAAAATATGGCCCAGTTTGACTATAGTGTATCGAGGATCAGCAAAATACTTTCAATTTTAGCATGGTAAGACTTCAAAATGAAGATGGACTGTAAAAGTTCAAGTCTCCTACAGATCAAATCCCAGCATTGTTAAAGATTTCCTGGTAAAGTGAGTCTCCCGGTTCTATTCTAAGCATTTTTCAGTGATTCCTGAGTTGAAAAATGTCACACACAACAAAACCTGGGAGCACAACCTGTAGTATTCATCAGTATTTTTTTCTGTCCTTGCATTGTTCCTGACAGGCAGCTTTTATATGTTGTTTGTCAAATATCAATACAAAAATATTTACACTCACATAAACAAATATGTCAAACTCGTCCTAAAGGCACTGCGTAAATAAGGATGCAACGGCGTCTGTTCGCCAGCCACGCCGTTTATTGGCTTTCCATCATCTAAGAGACGGTCATAAACAGTCTCGCACGCCTCGTTTGAAATATCTGGATCGCAATCAGTGAGAATGAACAGGTAGTGCATAGCGCTGACCTTGGCGGCTCAGTCACTTTTGATGGAACCAGCGATCTGTCCTTTCATTTCAGCACAACAAACATAATTGTCACAGGTCGGGTTCATAGATATACCATTGTTTGTAGCTAAAAGCGAACAGGGGTACAACATTTATGAATGGAATTTCCTTGGATGTGATGAAATTGTCAACATGAAACTTTTATTTTTTCACCTGCCTTATTATTTCTGCTTCTGTTTGCATAACCTGCCATGATAGTCATGTATAGGCCTGTATGTGTGTGTTTCACTTCTTTCATCACGTTAAATCTTTTCAAATTATGTCATAATGGGAAGAGTTGTGTTTTACACGGTTAATAAGGTCACAACATTTACAGATCATGAGCTCTTTTTTTTCTTGATCGTACTCCAGCCCGGGAAACCCCATTGTCACGGTGTCTTAAATTTGTAACTTTTCTCGGTACCCCTCCTCTTTCAAAACCTCTGATTTCTTTCAAGCCTCTGGCTCTTCCTCCCCGATATGATCCCGTATCAAGTCAAGTTCCCCCTCGCATGTGGTTGCTTTCATCCTCCTCTGATTGAACTGGATAAATGGAACCTAATTTCAGTGAAAAGTGGCAAACTAGTTAGCCTTTTCTCAAATGAGCAACAGTGTGAGCGAGGTACAGTGGTGGAAAGTAACAAAGTACATTTACTCAAGTACTGTACTTAATTTTGAGGAACTTGTACTTTACTTGAGTATTTCCAGCTTAAGCTACTTTATACTTCCACTCCATTGACGTCTTCCAAAAAGCAGTGTGTAGTCGGGGTCACATTTCAGATGTCTGAGTTGTAAACAGTTCCACCAAATAGTCAGAGGGCACAAACCACTACTTTTACTTTAAGTACATTTCCCTGTTAATACTTATATACTTTTACTTAAGTCGGATTTTTCATGCAGGAATTTTACTTGTAATGGAGTATTTCTACATTGCTGTATTGGTATTTTTACTTAAGTAAAGGATCTGAGTACTTCTTCCACCACTGGCGAGGTATACTGAGATGAAGAGGCGAACACTACTGAAGAAAGTCTTCTTCATGCACAGCCTTTACCAATAGGTGGATCAAATTTTGTCCCTTAGCATGTCGCTTGAGCAAACTCACTTCTCACTTCACTCATATAAACAACAAATTATTTCTAATGAGGAAAAAAAAAGTTTTTCCCTCTTCTCATCGTTGAAAGCAAGGTATTGTTATAGTCAAGAAGACGACAGGCCTAGAGGATTAGCCCATTATCCATCATCTGAGACTTTTGTTTTTTTGACTGTAAGAGACTAACAACCTCAATTTAGTTGTCAAATTTAGTTGTCTCCATCCTGATCCCTCAGTATCATCTGCTGTCAATGCTTCATTTGCCACACAAGCTTAAAGCTCCTATACTAGTAACCTACTGAGCATACTTCATAACAGTCAACTTTATTCAAAAGCATACTTTAGATGCATAGCAAAAAATTGATCATTTCCATCACAGCGCCTGCACTGTTACCTTTTTTTCCCCCCCGGTGAGGTCTCAGTATTATTTTCATAGGATTTCTTTTTTCCCTCCTAAAGCAGAATCACTTGCTTCCAAATGGGCTTTTTCGATAATGATCAATCACGAGCAGAGTGAGCGGTGGGTCTGAAATAATGAGATCCTATTTCCCTTTCATTCTACCTTTTTTGCCTTCCAATGGTAAAGTCAAGTTTAAGTAGAGAGAGAGGATGATAGATTAGTTGAGAGGGTTTCTGACAAGAGAGAGAGAAAGAGATTGAGAGAGAGAGAGAGAGAGAGAGAGAGAGAGAGAGAGAGAGAGAGAGAGAGACACTAAAGAACAGCGGCTGTTCCATCGAGCTTGGATAAAAGTGCTGCGTAATGTGCCCCCCTTTTGAAACGCCACGGTAGCTCTAAGTCCCCCCATCAGCATCTCTGCAAGTATAGGACAAATTAGATCATGACAATTGAAAAAATTCTCTGGAATGTCATTCAAATCTAAAAATAAGAAGCAAGGCAAATCCATTATCTAGTTTATGGCCTACAAAACAGATTGTATGGAAGCACATGGCACATAACACTGAAGTAAGCATGTCGGGGTTTCTGAGGCGTATTAGGAAGCGATAGAAACTGTAGGCATTCGAATTCTCCAGATGAACGTGCGTAAATTTTTCAGCTGACATTCGCCGTACGGCTCGTCACGATTTACATATCACAAATGTATCTGCCGTCGACGCCATCGGACATGTTGTGAAAAGTACGCCATGAAATACAAGTCGACTGTGTGGAGAGCCTTTGTCTCTAGTGTGACAGTCAATGGCAGAGCGTGAGCGATAGTGACAGCTTTCTCTGAGAGTTACAATCACATTCCCAGGTCTTCTTATTCCATCATATATTTTTCTCCCCTGGTAAATTTATAGACTTTATTTTGAGCATGGTCTCCAAATCCAAAAGGCACACCGTGCTTCGTATGAAACCAGCATTGGAAATTCATACCTCTGCCTCATATTTCTTATTGGAATGAAAAACACAACCCTAACATCTAATCCTTAGGCTGAAAATAAGGTTTGAATCATGTGAATGAATGTGTTTTGGTTGTCTACGCTGCGGCATCTACCGCTTCTTTTTCCACATTTCAAATCTCGTGATTGCTTCTGAGACAGTGCATAATACAGATGTGATATCTAGGTCGCTGATGTCCCAATATGGAAGCCATGTCGCCTGCATGATAATCAGTAATCCACTTCGCTCAGGCTCTGGCCGCTGACCCCTCCTGACCTCTCTGAAATTGATTTTGCGCTTGAACCCAAAGCAGGCGCAAATTAAGCCAAGATATCGGCAGAGAGAGAGGGAGAGAGAGAGAGGGGGGAGAGAGAGAGAGAGAAGACAGAAAAGAGACCGGCGAGAACAGAGCAGCATTTTGGGGTCTAGTGAAAGAAGGTATTTAGCTATGGGAAAGATAGATGGTTACAATGACTTACTTTGATAGAACATCTGTAAGAAAGCAGGGCAGACTGACAAGGGGCCTGTGAAAAGCTGTAATTTGATCGCCTATTTTCCTGCCCAGCCCGGCAGAAATATCTGTCTGACAGCTGATGAAAATGCACCAGGATTTGATTTTCTCCCAAGTGGAGGACAAGTTCAGACCCGTCTCTCGCCCTACGAGATCCCATAGGCAATTCTGCGTGTGTGTGTGTGTGTGTCCATGAAAGGGGGGGAATTCTGGCCGCGGTTCCTTCCTTCCTCCTCGAGGCTAATGACAAATTTACTGATAATCTTCATGTTTTTAATTGATGTTTCCGCACCACTGGCTCAAACCACAAGTGGATTTCATCAGCGTGATGAGCGATATGAGCGGCTTTCGCGACTGCGCGGCCCCGCGGTTCCTTACCAGCGCACTCGTTTGCATTAAAAATCTGTCCAACGCTCGAGGCTTCAAAGCGCAGCGCGAGCCCACCACTGGGACAGCGCAACTTGTACTCACAGTCACTGCATGAAAGTGGATGGTACACACACTTGTCCCCTTCTTCTCTCCACGCTGACACTGGTGGGCCGGGTATAGAGCGGCGCTATACGTGGGCTGCCTGATTGCCTGGCGGCCCCCCAATGCGCCGCGCTACGGAGAGGACTAATGTATTTATAACCCCTCTCATATGTGCACTGGGAACAAATTAGAGACAAATGAGGTAGGATTCCTCCGCTCGCCCCGGAATGCCACGGAATTAGGGCAGCATCGTTTACAATCAGCACCCGCTGATAGCAGCAAACTAATGCAACTTTAAACAACACTTCTGGAAGTGGGAGCGTCTGTATACCGTGTCGTGTTTTGCTGTCCTCGTGTTGCTCCCTTCACAATCTGCGTGTACATGTTTTAGTCACTTAGCTAGCTTAGGGTGGAAAACATCCTCCGTTTCCCTGTTTTTCTTTATTTGTTGCGTTATGAAGGCACTCTAGATGTTCAAGTTGCAGATTAGGAACTTGCTTTTAAGGGACTTTTATGTAAGACTACCTGTCTTATATCAGCCTAAATCACAAAGTGGGGATCCAACGGCGAAGAGTTTCTCATCCCCCCCTTAATAAGACACTGTAAATTCATCCTGTTTGACCAAATGAAATTCAAATTAAAGCAGGAGAGAGCTCCGTGCAGAGAAAACTGGACTCACCAATGTCTTTTGCCTTTCTCGCCCCTTTGGTTTCTGTTGGTATAAAGCCATCACAGAGCTGACGTTACCCTGCATGATTTCTACGTATTGACATTCAAAGTTTCAACAGTTTCCTCTCGCCGTCATTTGGAGTCGCCAACATGCAAAGTTGCCTAATGTAGCTTTGAAGGAAAAATCCCCCCTTGGATACTCTTACACTGTTAGATGCCTAAAACATTTTTAAAAATAAATAAATAAATAAATAAATAAATAAATAAATAAATAAATAAATAAATAAATAAATAAATAAATAAATAAAAAATTACAAATACACAAAAAAGCTAATTAATAATTGCATAAATGTAATTAACACCACCCTTGGTGATCGAGACCATGCCTCTTACTCAAAACACATGTCTTTTGGCTGCATTGCATTATGGTCTATTGAAGCAACTGTCAGTGGAGAAATTGGTATCTCTGCCTGCGATGGATTTCTCCCTTTATGATTGTGTTACCTGTCGGTGCAAAATGGTGTCTAGAAATAAGCCCCTGCTCTCTGATGTTGAGGTGCTGACACCAAAACCTGACATTTACCGTTGATGTTTTAGATAGCTGAAATGTTTTCTGTTATCAAACTCCATTGTAGCTGAGCTGGAAATATCTCAATGTGACGTTATGTCTTCTATAACATGGTAAGGTCAAACCGTAATAAACAACTGTAGCAACCAAAGATTGGCTGACCTTGGTTGGTCATTAACTACTGGAGACAAGCTTATTAGGAAGTCAAGGAACAGCATGATCTATGATCATGAACAACATGTTCACTCGGCTCATTCAACTGCATTAACAACAACCACAAAACCATGACAAAATAAATTGATATAGTATCTATCTAAAATTGGTCTAAATTGAAAACTAGATCAAAAGCCAAACAACACCATTCCCCAGTGTCAATTATTTATAGTTATCTGAAAGAATTCCAGATATTGTGGTAATGCCGTATCAACACCTAATGTAACAGTAATGGCACTTCACGTTTAAAGCACTTTGTAACTGTGTTTTGAAAAGTGCTATACAAATACAGTTTATTATTATTATTATTTACTGGGAACACTAATTCCTTCTATTTGTAATCAGCTTGGAATACTGCAGTGAGTGAACCTCATTGGTCACAACATCAACTACATTAACGTGCCAACAGCACTATTCTTAGATATCGTCCCCATTTCATATTCATAATATTATTGCAAATGGGCCATTTGCCATTGCCATCTCCTGATCATGTATAAAGCCCATTTGCAGGTACAGTTTTTCACCAATATAGTGCCTTTGTGGGGTGCCACGTCTGTTGTCACCGACTGTTTAAAAAAAACTCTTCAAAGTGACAGAGAACTCCACACTCCCAATAGTTCATTCCCAGACACACAGTGTCTGCTCAGCAACAAACAACAAACTCTCTATATATGTAAATAAGATCAATAGGATATCCATACAAACGGCCTGCAGCTGTGTGTTGCCATCAAGCAGCTCACCTAATGTAATAAGGAACATCAATAGTTGATTTTCAAACCTAGTGGTGCAGGGAAAGAAAACGAGGATGATGAGATTAGCACAGCTTGGCTCCGACGTCGAGCTCCATTTTATAAACAGTCACAATTAACACAGACTGTCATTATACAGGGGACAATGAGATGAGTTGGGGAGAACAGATTAATAACTTCGCTGCATGAGGCAAACACTGCTGCACTACAAAGACATACTCATATTTGTTTCTCAGAGTCAACACTGGCATTTGGACATTTCGATGAGATAATTAATCATGATAAGCTGAAGTGCTCGCATGCTTAGACAGAAGGTGGTGTGTAATGACTTACACAGCCATAGTATGTTGCTTTCCAGGCAGGTGTAATAATGCAATTTGACAAACAACTGCACTATGATAACATAGAAATGAGCAGGTACACTCTGTAGTAGGGATGTGCATCACTATCACCGAGGCCGATTCGATATGCATCTCTATACATTGCCAATTAACTATCAGATGCATTAAAGATGCATCTGAGGGGCGCCCCCCGGTGGCTCACCAAGTAGAGCGCATATCACAAATCAAAACCAAATCAAATCAAATTCAATTGTATAGCCCTTAATCACTGTTACAGTCTCGAAGGGCTTCACAGTGCCCAACATGTGTAACAATAAATGGTTAGTACACGACATCCCACAGCCTTAGACCCTCAGAGAGGACGAGGAAAAACAACCAAGAAAACCTTTTAGGAAAAAGTTCGGAGAAACCTCAGGAGGCTCAGTCCTTCCCGCAGCGACCCAAATTCTTATCCGATCTAATGGAGGTACCACTTTTGCCCGATGGAAAACCAAAAAAAAAGCGAGTAGTGTCGAGTCGAGTTGAGCCGGTACCATGCAGTGGAAAAGCACTGTTTCTCTGTCAATAGAGGCATAAAATGGCAAAAAAAACTGTACTGTAACTCAGTAAGCATCTCATGTATGCCGTTTTGTTCTCTGTAACACTGTAAGGCTGGATATCTTTACAAATAAACAAGGCGATGCCGTCAGTTATTGCCTTAGAACGAGTAGAGCTGTGAAAAAAAAGTTGCGGTACTTTGCTCACCAGTCTTGCTAGCGGTACCGCTGGGAATAGCTCGAGCTGAATCCGAGGGAGGGAGCCAGACGTCTCCACGGGCACACCATGTCGCCGCTTCAGGTGAGTATTTAAGCTAGTCGGGCTGCCTGTGTACTTTATAGCAGGTGCACAGCTTTAATCGGGGCAATCGCATCGTGAACTTTTATGCCGGTGCACCGATGCGAATCGGTGAATCTTACCATCCCTACTCTGTAGCAAAAGGATTTCATTAGTAATACATCCTGGGCCATGTTCCTAGAAGTGGATTAAGCCTAGTCCTAGCTAGTTTTGTTTTTTGCTAGAGATTTGTTTTACATGAAATGAGGACAGTTTTGGTTGAAAAGAAATGACAGTCATGTTCAGCCAGAGAAATATCATCCCTCTGTCCGAACAATGTATTCTCCCTCTCTATATGATACATGAGCTATGTTATTTTTAGGCATGATATGTGAACTCGCCATCTCTCTGTTCACACCTAAAAAAAAAGGCCCACATATCTAACATGTGAAATTGATCTACCTCTCCTTCCATAATCATGTTTCACTTCCACTACTTGCTCCAACTTTCCCACACTCTTTGAAACAAAGCAAAAAAAGAGTCTCAGAACTCACCCATAATCCTTACTTCCTGCACAGCCAGGGGCTGTTTGTAGTGTTTTACTGGAGCGGGATGTCTGAAAGTGATGGAGCACGAAATGCAGACAGCTCTCAGGCCTCCTCTCACTCTCTCGGTTGCATTGGATTAGTCAGTGCATGGTGAATCAGCAGTTTATCACTGACACAGCAACAGCCTCAGTGGCTTAGGCACCAGGTGAACCAATAAAGAACTCTGTTACGGTAGCCTCGGGCCGACAGAACGTCTATTCATCTACAAACAGCAAAAGCAATTAAATAAAAGCTCACTTAAACATCCTACCACAACGGCATTTCAGGTTTTTTCTTTCTTATTTCATAAATCCTCCAATCCTCAACACCCGACTCCAGCCAATTACATGAATTGGAAATCACTCTTCAGAGGAAGACACATGTATTATATGATAGAGAGGAAAAAAGGACCCCAGCAGCAGAGAGAGAGAATAAACTTCATTTAAAAGTAAATATATGTTTACAGAGCTGAGAGTTAGTGGCCTCACAGATTATGGAAGCATTGTCTGCTCTAATTGTGTTTGGTAATGTGTTTTTGAAACGCTGCCATTGCTATTCATGGTATTCAAGCAGGAGCAAATGGCTCTCCCTGCCCATGGACACATAATCGAGGAGCCCGAGTAAGATTACCATGGCAAAGCAATAAAAAAAAAAAAGGGGCAGGGGTGTTGGAAAAAGAATGAAGCAATAGACAGAAAAAAAGAGAGAGGGGAACTGAGAGACAAAATATGTTTGGAAAGTGTTCAACCACATGTCTCCAATTCATAATTAACTTTTAAAAACCTTCACTTAGCAGAGGGTGTGACTCTCTCGTGCCAGGAGAGCGATTCCTTTTCGCTGGCAGATGTGACTCTGCCATGCTTTTAATGTGTTTGTTCAGATGTTTTCTCGGTGCCAAACCGTCCGTGAGGTAGTTTGAGGAAACACAACTACACATGCAGCCAGAGGGCCTCGCCAACAAACACCGCGTCTGGAAGAGAACTAGATTGATTGCAGCAGTGTTTGATTTCTGCCAGTGTTTTTTCCTCTTTGCATCTGACAGCCACCAAAAAGCAGAATGCTGTTAATCTACTTCCATATTAATCTCTACACCTCAAGCAGACATCAGGTAAGTTAGGTATGTGATTAATAAAAGTCAGGCAATCATCACCTCATATAGTATATAATTGAGTAAATCATTGTCAAGGGCTGCTGGTTAATGATGTTGAGTCATTGGGGGTTTAAACACCTTGCTTGCTGCTTTGGTAACAATGTGAAACAGTAGCTCGAGGATACTTTCAGCTTTGAAGAAAACGTTGTATCTTATTTTTCACTTAGAACGAAGGCAGTGATGTGCCTCTCCTGTTCGAATCACTGACCAGTGGATGTGGCGGCACATGGTCCTCGTTAATCCCTTCCCTTTCTTCGCAATAAATTATGCATCAGAAAAAGCTTTTTCCACCTCAGTGGACGTGTTCCATAATCCCTCGCTCCCAAAACCTGTTTAATCTGAACTAAAAGTCATTAAAACAGTAAAGGGATATCACAAAGGACTTTCAAGCCAATTGGCTTAACGGTAACGTGATTAGATCATTGATCTCCCAGCAAAGCCTTGGGCCTCCAGGTGCGAAATGACTATTTAATGAAATCAGAGAAATCTCGTTACTAGAAAATTACTGATCAAAGTTAAGACCAGGTGACTGGGGTGGCACTGGTATCCATGTATCTGGGCAAAGGTATTTATTCTCCAGATCCCCTCTTGACATTATTGAGAATGTATGGGGCTGGAATGAGAGATTGTGTTCTTAATCCCTTACCAGCTACTATCCATACCTCTATGCATCTTTAAGAGGGATTGCTGCCTTAAGCTTTGATAGTGATCACCGTTGAACACATTTTACCAGATGCACAAAAAAGATGTGGCCTAATATCATTATAGCCTGATTAATGCAAGTACCAATCCCCTCCATTGTGTTTCCTGTCCTATAGTCTACTGAATCAGGATCACATTTTTGACATTATCAGCTTGAGGTTTGATAATACCCAAAATGCACCTGTGGTAATCAAGCATCAGAGAATCTCACTAAAAGCTGGTCATGATAAGGAACAACAGCGTACCTCTATGCTATACCCAGAAATGATCCACACCTCCGCCTTACCTGACGAGTATAAACCTGACATCATTGAGAGCATTACAATTGTCCTCTCCTATTTCTAGAAATAAATAATTTTATCATTGCAGACCTCTTTCTAATTAACGAGAGCAGATGAAATATCACTTAATTTCAAATTTAATTACGAGCCATAATATTTCCGTCGTTGGACCGCCTGCGAATGCCGTGCAGTTTCCTGCTGCTGATGAATGTGCTTTGTATAAAAAAACATACGAACATTTACAGTTCCCCCGGACCTCACATGAAATTTCCCATGATGGGAACATATACATGTAGTAGGAGGTGAAACATGCCCGGAGAGTACACAAACACACACACACACACACACACACACACACACACACACACACACACACACACACAACCACGCAGTTATGATACAAAATGAATCAACTGCAGTCAGGGCTACACACGATAAAAAGGTTAATACACACTTGATAATGAAAATTAATGGCACAAATCACACACAGGCTTTGACACACTTTCCCCTGTTTAATTGCAATGGCTGAGATGCTCTCGTTTTAATTACCAACACTGCAGCACTGATGTCCTTCTGTGTCAAGTTCTCTGAGCACATCACCACCGATGAGCATTTAAGGCCATTATCGTAACCATGACAAAGGTATTGACTTCTACCCTCAGATGAGTTTTGCTTATGCAATAAGAATTGTCATTAATTGGGTTAATGAGGCTTGCATACTGACTTTCACCACCACTTTTGGTCTCCATCATATAGTGATGATTTGGCATAAAGAGGTTTGGCTGGAGTCCAGGCTGAGGTCATTAGTAATCTATGGTTGTCATTTAGTTCCACTCTGAATAGAGAAGATGGTGAAAGGATTACCGGGGCCTTCGTAAACCCCACGCAGAGCTTACATGGCACTTCAGTGAACATTTATGAGCAAATCATATTTATAAAGGATAACGATGGTGTCATCTTTTGCTTTGACGGGACACAGAAAAACTGATAATCACATGAAAATTCACTACTCACTATTTTTCACCATATTCAGAAAGGTTACAATATCAGTCAGTGATTAATGTGATTGACAAACGTGCTTTAAAATGAATTAGCAACGATATACACATTGAAAACATTAATTTGGATCAAGTTGGAATTGTAGAAAGGCTTTGGCTCAACCTGTAAACTGCTTACCAACGACTGTCTGGAATCATCTCCAGGGAACCGGTGAAAACGCACAAATTGCAACTTGCTGATTTAGCATTTTGTTGCAAAAAAAAAAGGGATGCCTGCTGCTGGCTACATTTTGATGATGGATTTTGAATAATGCAAATATGATAAATTGGCCGACACATAACATTTCACTAATTAATTATAATTAATCATGTTGAAGTTTTCTGAGGTGTAGTCACTGATAATGTTGTCTGTATGATGTATTGCTTATATGAAGCCCAGCGTGTGGATCAACCCTGTCTCTGGGCAGAAGCTCAGACTGGTCTTCAGGACTGTGTTTTGCATGCGTGCGTGTGTATGTGTGTGTGAGTGTGTGTGTGTGTCAGTGGGTGTGTGTGTGTGGTTGCGTTGAG
>CABFOP010011033.1:0-12109 GCA_900683385.1 Anoplogaster cornuta
TGACGGCCCCTGCTGGGCCTGCTATGTCATTATTAAGACTGTGTGGTATGGCTCTTTGTACTTCTTCCAGAGGGGCGTGACAGCTGATCACGCTGATTGACAGCTGATTGACAGCTGATTGACAGCTGATTGACAGCTGGTCACACTGATTGACAGCTGATTGAGGCACCTGCTGCAGTGCTCTGGGAGGATAAAAGGCCATAGACCAGTATCCAGTCTCTCTCTCACCTTGGCAGTCTGCGGCTGCTTTTGTCCTTTTGTTTGTAGTACTTATGCTTTCTCTTCACAACACCCTACACTACATGACACACACATCCACATTCACACTACTGATTACACTGATTTACACACCCCATCTTGTTGTTTTGTCTTAGACTATTAGTTCTTTAAATAAATAATTTGAAGTTTAGATCCATCCGTGTCCGATCCCGTTATTTGTCATAGCCCAAGAGCCGGGTTATGACAGTAAGTTTGACACCCCTGCTGTAAGTCATTGATTTTACATTTGATTTGGTGAGTGATTTTTTATTAGTTTTACCAAATTGTTTGTGTATTTCTGACAACAAGCGGCAGTCTTTATGCACACGAGAAGACATTTAGAGAAGTATGGCAGGAAGAAAGCTTCATTAAATGCAGAATTCCCTGACTGTCTTTTCGTCTCACTGCATTCTCACTTCAAACAAATCTCTCCAGGGTTGGAAGGGAGCCGTTATCTCAGGTGGACCAAGGAGTGCTTGGTTGGTTGGTTGGTTGGTTGGTTGGTTGGTTGGTTTGCAGCTGAGTTCTACTGGTGTGTTCCTACTAGTTTTCGACCAATATCGGTTTTTGAAGGCTGATACTGATGTTTTGCCCATAGCCAATATTGTCTTTCAGTGTTCCCCACAGACATTTATTCTTGTCAGGGTAGAGAAGCCTCTGAAACATTTAGACCACAGGAACCCCATAATAAATTAAATCCTTTTGGGGGTTATAAGCTCTTCAAGGCAGGGTGACCCAACCCAGCTATTCCATGGCAGGGAAACCAATGAACCAGTCTAACCCTGGTTCCTTCATGTCCGCAGAAACAGAGCCAGACTGTGGAGGTAACTGTTCATTTTAACCCCATTCAAACAGACAGCTAAGGGATTCATTTAACTCCAAACTATGCTGATGAAAGCCCCTTTAATATTTCATCTCCAGTATTCTAGATTTCATGTAACTGCTGCTTTACATCGGCCCTCATCAAACTGGCCCACTCACAGGGCCGGTACTCACTGTGGTTGTGTGCAGTCTTGTAGATTGCACATTCTGCGGATGGGCTTCGGCTTCTTGCTGACGTCACAGTAGCCGCGATGGACCATCTTGGTGTCCCCTTTTTTGCGACACCCATATTTGGTGTATTGAAACCCTGGGCAAAGATTGGAGATATTGAACCCACATAAGTAATGGCGGAAGATTCATCATCGCCCAATCACTGATTCTGGGTCCGTAAAGTCATAGCTGTCACATCACTGCTACTGTCATTTGATGGTCAAGTATTATTACCTCCAGCACAGGGTTTGGAGCATGGAGACCAGCTTTTCAGAGCCCACTCGTACGTGTCCTCCTGGATGACATTGTTGTTGTTGATGGGCACTGAGTCTTCATGGATGATGTACTTGTACATTAAAGTAGACCTGGTTTCATTGTCCTTAGGTATAATCTACAAACGAGAGGAACACAACACCATTATAGCATTTCTGTTATTATTCTGCAAATTAATGCATTTTGAAAAAGCATGAAAACACAAATGGTGCTTCAATGACGACCGTTACACCATGTACTGTATTACCATGGCATGGATAATTGGTAACAATTATGCTCCTGGTCTTTAGATTTTCAAGTGAGCGACAGGACTTGTCAGCTCTGCATGATCTAAGCATTAGATTTAACTCCTGGAGAAAACCTCCTTCGGAAAGGTACTCTTCCTACTTCTGGGGGTTTTGTACCAATCCCTGGCTGAGATATATTTTACCTAGATTTATTTTGCTGAGAGGATTAGCAATTTCAATTCCAAATGAAAATGTGCAGAAACCCCCAAAAGCTCAACAGGTATTTGGCACTAGCCAGAGAATAAATGACAGAGGTTTACTGAGAGTAGTAATGCTCACGGAAGATTAACTCAGTAAGCACCAAGGTTGGGTAAAATGTCATAGTTAGTTATAGTTATGTGATAGTGTACATCTACATATAGAGAGAAATAAAGTCACTAAACCCAGATACAACACCCAATGTCTTCTAAACTTTGACCATATAATGAGATCAAATATCTGAATTGAAGTATTGGGAGACGAACCTCTGGAATAACTACTGTAGTATAATTTACCTGAACTTGCATGAAGTTTGAAACTGCCTTCCTTTAAAAAAGTACTTTTCCCATGACATTACTGTCCTTTCACAACTGACCTTTAATATACTGTAGCAGAAATTAACACTGGTTCAGTATAATAGAGCATTATAACAATTGAGACTTTTTAGTAAGACCAAGTTAGATAGTTTCACCACAGTAGCACAGCAAGAAATAATGGACTTTGCACATAGAAAGGATAACAGACAGACAGTTAATGGACTGCACTGACTTCTGGGTAGTTTGGCCTATTTATCATCTTAACCAGTACCTGGTCAGGCCTTGGCACATAGCTCTGTATGAATGACCACTGAGCAGATGATAAATGTCTATGTACACTGTTCCTTCACTACACCACAATGTGCAGTGCAATGTGCTGAAATCACAGTATCTAAACTCAAGGCCTGGCATAAAAGGTATTGAATTCAAAAGTCTTAAATTCAGTTTTAGAGTTGTTGTTTCTTTGTGTTTTTCTGGGGAGAAATCATCCCAGTCACACACTCCTTTATTCTAGGATAAGATGAAACTTTAGTGATTGATTGGGAAATCAGATACATTCTGATTGATCTACAATTGTTTTCATTCTCATGTTTATCTCAATTGTCAAACTTGTCTTGAATTTCATCATCACAGCCACTGAAAATGTCTCAAAACGTCTTAACTTTAACTTGATGAAACTTGCAGACACCCTGCTGTCAGGTTTGTGACAGTGTGTGCTAGTTCAGGCGCTGTAATCAAACGTAACCATAGCAACAGTGACTCCTGCCTGCTTCTGACAGCTTGCCCAAGACTGGCATGGGTCTCGCTGTGTGTCCACAACATAATTAAGCCCCAACATCAGCTTTTCAGTGGGTGAGTAAAGTGTGTGATGTGGCAGCCCTGAAGTTGGAAGGTCAGCCAGGCCGACTAGCTGACCCAGATAACGTAGTAGGGCTAGATTACATTTCTTTCAGTTAGTTCATAAGAGATCTAACTCCTCCCTTAGCCCTTGCTATTACAGGTTTAACTCAACCGGTGCAATTATTTCTGCGTCCAGAAGCAGAGTTGCCTGTTCAAAACTAAACCTCCAATGTGCAGCAGACCAGGAGACACAGGAGAGAAAGCTCTGCTGGGTTTTGTTCCTCGACCGGGAAAATGTGGTTCTAGTGGGAAGTGTGAAGAGGTGCGGATGATCGATTCACATTAGTTCTGGCAGCCAGCTCCATTTGTCACACACAAATCAATCGATCCAGGGAACGGCAATGCAGTGTGTTGGGTGAAAGACAGGATTATACCTCAGCAATCAAGAAGCAATCTATAAAGTAATATGAGGATCTTGCAGATTGCCACTTTAAACGGTATCCCTAACATCGTCTACCTTGGGATATCTTAGAAGATGTATTGATAGCTTTTCAGCTGCAAGGTGGCAATTTACATATCAATCAACCCATGACACCATTGTGACTGGTGAAGACAAAGAACCAGTGGTGGGATAGCTTTACATGTTAAGTCAGAAGTTATCAAAAGCCTCACACACTCCTTCACCTCAAGATCAGAAAAACCACCACACAGAGCGAATGAAGGTGACAAGACTAAGATGACCTTCCAAACAAGGATGTCCCTCAACAAAGAAAACAAATGGAAAACATGTACAATATTTCAGTAAGTTGTTTTCTAGTTCATCTCTATAATATGCAGACTTCACTTCGCCTGTGGAGTCATTTAGGGAGGCAGAGACTCTTGACCTCTAACAATGCAGTAAATTGCGTGCATGTGTTCTTGGAAGTTAGAGCTGAGAAAAAAAAATCAAAGATGTTTCTTGGCAATATCACTATGACTAATAAGCAAATTAAATGTGTGAACATGAAATATGTCATTGCCAGAAAAATAATGATAATAAATAATTGCCAACGAGAACATAGTAATTCAGACTGCAGCTGGATCTTCCAAACTCACTCAAAATCTTCAGATTAACAATAAGACAATTAGTAGACCAGCTGAAATGCTTACAATGAGATACTTTAATTTAGAATATCAGTCGATCCTTTTTTTCTTAGCAGACGCTGCATGTTGAGCAAATCTACTGAAAATCTAGCAAAAAATGTTGGAAATGAAGATGGATGGTTGAGATAGAGCTGCTTCATTCATGTGGAGTTCATTGTCAACCAACTGACTTTGCAGATCAATCAATATATATTCTACGATTGTGTATTTACCAGAACAACCACAGCATCATGCAGAGGTCCGTCTGTGTGCAGAGTCTCCACGTCGTCCTCGATGATGTAGTCCCACTCCACGCCCAAGTCAATAAAGCTTTTGGACTTGGCTTCGTCTCCTTTTCCATTGAGAATGTAATGTCCTGTCGCCTGGTTCTTGATTGCTGTAATCAATTATTTGTTAAGAGCCACTGGAAAACTTGAAATGAGTTTACTCCAACAAGTACAAATCAAAAACGTTAGTTTTCCCATCACAAAAGGGAGTAATAATTCCAGTTGCAGTAATTTCTATATTAAGAAACACCAGTTCAGAATGACCATATTGATCCTCTCTTTTATATCAAGTTTGTAAAATAATCAAAACTATCAAGCTGATATGACATAAGCACATTTATCAGCTTTAAATCAGTTTTAAATGTATTGGATACAATTAAATAGATTCCCATGTGCAACTCAAACAATATACAGCCAAACTAAGAAAAACAAAGGTCTATAGTAAAAACTAAACCACACCTTCAAAGGAAGGAAAGGAACTTTCTTGGGAGATCGGCCTGTTGCTCAACTTACCCTTAAGAACACAGATACCAAAATCATACACGTGTCCCCAGTAGATCACTGCTAACACGCTAGCATACACTACGTTGAGTGACAGTAGGCCACTAGCGTTATTCACAGTAAGAGGGCTGATCTTTTACTAAGCTGTACAGTCACCCACCAGTCACCATGTCCACTTCCTACTGTATGTAAACAGGGAAAGTAGTCCCTGGTGGATTATAACAGAACATTATTTGATTGGTAAGACTTTACAATACGGTTCGCACTTTTTGCGTAGTTACTATAGTAGTTACTATAGTAGTTACTATAGTAGTTACTAGCGACTTCCTCATTAGTTCCTCATTAGTTCCTCAGGAGTTCCTCAGGAGTTCCTCATTAGTTCCTCATCGCACTTTACAATACGGTACGCACTTTTTTCGTAGGTACTATAGTAGTTAATAGCGACTTCCTCAGGAGTTCCTCATTAGTTCCTCAGGAGTTCCTCAGTCGTTCCTCATTAGTTTGCTTTGTGTAGTTACTATCGTAGCTACGGTAGTAGTTCCTCCTCAGGAGTTCCGCAGGAGTTCCTCAGGAGTTACTATAGTAGTTCCCATAGTAGCTACTATAGTAGTTACTATAGTAGTTACTATAGTAACTCCTGAGGAACTCCTGAGGAACTACTACCGTAGCTACGATAGTAACTACGCAAAGCGAACTAATGAGGAACGACTGAGGAACTCCTGAGAAACTAATGAGGAAGTCGCTAGTAACTACTATAGTACCTACGCAAAAAGTGCGTACCGTATTGTAAAGTGCGATAAGGAACTAATGAGGAACTCCTGAGGAACTAATGAGGAACTAATGAGGAAGTCGCTAGTAACTACTATAGTAACTACGTAAAAAGTGCGAACCGTATTGTAAAGTCTTACCATTTGATTTTATTATCATTTTGTGTACATTTTTCCAATCGACACAAAACTACCAGACTTAGATGTGTCTCTTTTAAGGCTACTTGGCATTTAGCTTTACAGCAGCTACAGATTGAAATAATGCTAGTCGCCTATCATTCAACATAACATATGCTAAAGAGTTAGCATAGAGCACCAGCGCAACTGATCCACATGGATGATCTTGGTGTCTGTTTTCATCACTTAACGGGAAAGTTGATCGACAAGCCAACCTATCAAATACCTGATGTGTTCCTTTAAGACTATTACTCTATTCTTAGACGATTCTTAATTAAAATGACATCAAAAATACGGTATACATGCATGAATGTCATGATGAAGAAATTCTGACCATTTATTTGGTACAATAAATGCTGTACATGACATACTGAGAAGTGCAGAATTGAGCCAGTTGGAAGTCTTGACTAGTTATAGCAAGCGAGTCAGAAAAATCTTCACTATCATCCATCAATACATGTCATTTCACAGAAGATGACAGTGACACTAAGGATGGATGCTATGTGTGCAGCACTAGAGCAGAAGAATAACCCAGGTGCTACATTTTAGACTTTTCAAGCATAAGATGGGCAAATGGGTTTGTTTGTTTTTTGGAAGGAAAACATTGTCAGTAGATACAGCCAACACTAAAACCCTGACAAAGGTTTGCACTTAAAGACATTAGTTTACCGTCTCAATAGAGGCCTTCTCTTTCCTTGCTGAGCTGCATGGTATGGTCAACATAAAGACAATCACATCATAAAAATGTCCCTCAGAATTGAATGCTTTGTAATGGTGCGGGCTAGGCATGGGTCGGTTTGATAATTAATTCAACACCGAATTGAACCGGCAATACCGATTTTTACCACGAGACGGCGCTGCTGACTAGTGGAACATAATGAGAGAGAGTTATATTTTGAAATTTCGTTTTTACCGGATGCTGGCGAATGCTGCACGAGCAGCAACAAGAAAACCACAAATGTAATATTTTCTTTGTTAATAAAGATTTAAAAATGATCATAACCATTGTTTTATCATAGTTTAATGTTGTTTCAATGTATTATAGACCTTTTCTTTATAACAAGCATAACCAAAAAAATCGCTATTATGCTATCTGTAGTTAACAATACAATATTGTTTTAAGGCTGATTTGTGCATGACAGTCCCGCATTTTGACATATTGCCAAGTCGCATTTCCCCCGTTTGATGGCATGACTCCTGAAATGTAACTAAAGTCCAGCAGCGAAGTTGCTGCACTCCTCTGCTCTCGGTGGAGGAGCGGTCTGTTCTGCCAAGCTCAGAGCATGGGTTGCTATCCTACAGAGCTATTATTCTGTCATGAAGTGGCCTGGTAATGAAGCAGTGTTCTTTTTTATTTGATCACTTGTTTGATCGACTGATCGCGTTGTCACCAGCAAATCGGCTGCAGCCGAGACGTTTTAACTCAGCTGTGTGAATGTCGGGACGGTACGGTCGAGCCGACAGCCGGTCAGCCGCGGAAATCGTTTCTGTGTCTGACTTCCTGCCCAGTTTGACACATTCGCTCGCTGGCGCTGATTGGGAAACTGGCTGTCGAGCATTTTGAACACGGCCTGCACTAAATCCCGGTAGGCTATAGTCAGTTTGCATAAATGAAACCGGTATCAGTTCGCGGACCGGACCGAACCGGTTAAATCTGAAACCGGGCCATCCCTAGTGCAGGCTACTTCTGTCATGGTCAAGTCATCTCCTAAAGCACAAGACCAATGTTTTAATGACTAGCATCCGGACAGACCATTCATTGGGCCTTTCAACTTTGTGAGAAGAGAATACTCGCTCCAATTTCAGAACTCTGACTCTGAGATGCATTTCCATACAAATAACTGTTATTCTTCAGAGTATTGGGTGACCACTACTGCCTTGTTGATGGGGAAATTATTACCCTAGAAGACGTCTGATATGTGTAACCTATTTAAGGTCTATACGCTATAATTGTGATGATAGTAGTTATTACAATTTGTCTAATGTGGTAAAATATTCTATATTATTGGCCCATCAGAGCCATCAGAACCCTTTGTGGGTGGTTGGACTTGATGTGGGTGTTTATCTTGACCATAGCAGTCTTGTTTAAGTTTTTATGAAGACTTCCTCCCTGGCCAGAGTTCTCTCTCAGAGCAAATAATGACACGCTGTAGCTGAACTTCATGAATCTGATAATCCACAAACAGCAGTTCAGCACTATGAAACATAACTAGATTCATATCCTTGGGGTAATGTGTGTGGACCATCAAGCACTGCCAAGCTGTTCAAAGGCAATTGTTGATTAAATCAATATATAGATTTAATGAACCACAAACCATTGAAGTGGTTTAGAACCACTGTTCTAAACCACTTCAATGGTCCAGAAGAAATTATGTTATTGTATGCAAGATGAGGCCAACATGTCAAGTATTTGTACGTTTGGACCCATTTGGAGTTTGTATTAAAACCCACAGCAGTGTGCAGGTTTGATTTGTTCTTAACACCATCATTAGGTGTGAAATATCGAAATATCGTCCCTCGAGCTCCATCCAAGAATGAGATTAAACTGATTGAGCTAGAGAAAAACGTCCCTCTGGCTTATCAAGCTTATCAAGTGCCCTGGAGGGTCAGGGGAGAGAAGATTGGGGGCAATAAGCAATTATTCTGAGCCTCTGACTGCATCGTGCTAATCAGGAAGAATCAACACTAATAAGACTAATAAGAAATCAGACTGGACCGAAATCTAATTCATACAAAAGTGAAAGCGAATGTGGTTGTGGTCATACCTAGGACAGGAGAACGAATGGAACATTAAAAAAAATAAAAATAAAATAGAAGACAGTGGTTCCCCTCCTCCAGGTCTTAAGGTGATACTATTTCCTTATTACCTCCATGCTCTGAAAACTCATCCTTCCTATCTATATTTTTGTTGGCATGAAGAATAGCTTTGCTTTTTCACCATGCAGTGGTGCAGAAAAACATCTTCCTACAAAGTAAAGATGATGCATCATTCAACTGAGTGTGAATCAGTAGTCTGTCCAATCAATATCAGTGAATAACAACCTCTTTCTTCCTGGCTCTGCTCTGTATGAAGGACAGACTCTGTGGATGTATCTCACATTTATTTGAGCTTCTTCTGATCGTGAGAAGACAGGAAATGGACCAATATCACTGCGGCTGCTTTGAAAGTGAATGCGAATCTCACCGAGGTCTGAGAGCAACGCACTGCATCTGGCTGAGAGGATCGCCGCTGACCCTCTTCACCCTGAATAAACCATGCTTTCCTCAGGCTCAGACAACCACTAACTAGTGGTTCCCAATCAAGTCCCCAATCCACTAACTCAAAGATGAGGTGCATCACTCAACCCGTCAATCAAAAGTTTGGTTCCATGGATTGAATTTGTTGTGTTTTTTGACTCTTGGCTGTCATGTACTGATGCTCTCAGTAAACAGGCTGTTTTAGGAACCAGGCTTGCTGTTAAAGGTAGCATGTACGATTTTTGAGAGTTTTGGTTTCGTTTTTGTTTACCTCAGTAGCAGCGAGCAAAGAATGGCGAATTACAGCGCCGTACCTTGCAGAAATGTGGACTGGTGTGGGAAATGTGGTGTCCAGAAGTCCGACTGCCCGTTGTAGCTCGGTTACGGTGTTTACATGTGACTTGATTTATTTTTTTAGCCTGTTTCTTGTCTGTTAGCTGTCAAGTAATACATCATGAAAACTGTATAATCTATGATGTGCGCTGAAGATGAGGAGGACAGTGATGATGCACGGATACTAAATACCAAGTCACACTTACCAAGAATTTGAGGGGAGGCCTCGTGTTCTTGGATGATCACATGTCTAGCTCCAGGGGGAATGAGAAACATCTTAAGGTAACCTTTGCATGTGCGTAGCGTCAGCAGAAGCATAGAAGGGTTAGGAGAGATAATACAGGGATAGGTTAGTTAGGTTAGGTCAAACATGGACATGTCGTTTGACGTTTGCAGAGGTGGACATCGCTCGTGTACCAGACGTTTTGCTCTACAGAGAAGTTTTCCTCCTCGCCGGAGAGGCCTACAGGAAACAGCTTCATTGAAACATGTCGGCTCTTCATTCAGATTCACCTTTAGCCATGTAGTGAAATATCAACATTGTACAATCTTTCTACAGTGAATGTGATCCTGTCCACGTATATCAGGTGTGAATGACAGAGCCTTCAGCCATATTTCAATCAGGGCACACTGAGGGCAGCAAAAGTCGCCTTCTGCCAGGGATGTCCAGCCTCTGCAAACCTTCCGTGACTCACCAAGTACATTTCTAGAATCTTCCGTTTCATTCAAGTACACATTTCGGGCTCCTTTGGGCAAGGAGAAGGCTCCTCTCGTCTTCCCTTGAAATGGAATGAATCAGTTAGTTAGTTTTGCTTTCACGCTGATCAAACTCACTGTCTCTCGGCAACAACATCGCCTACAGTAGAGGCATGTGTGATGTGCATAGCGGGGACCAGAGGGATTGGCATTAGGAAGCAATCTATTTGTGTTGGCAGAGTGGCACTTGCCAATCATCAGAACTGTACTGCAGCATCAAAGTTACTCGCCATTAGCTTTGACAGGCAGCCACAACCCTGTCAGACACCTGTAATTGCAGAAGCACTTGAGTCCCTGAACTGATCATGATCATGCTGTCACTGGGATTATCAGAGGGAACATTGTATGGCAGCAGACCAATCTTTTAACCACCTGTTGGTCGGGAAGAAATTACAGGTTGATGACACAACAAAGAGGAGTGTGGTGAAGGATGGAAATATTGCACACAAGCGAAGTGTCTAAAACCCCTCAGGATGAGAACGTCATCAATCAGCTGCTGAAGGATGAGGCTGATGTTCTCCAAAGGCCTGCAGGCGTGTTAAACCTGCCTTTCTTATGGGCACTGAGATTTAAAAGTTTGTTTTTACAGCTGGCAGTTTCTCAAGGGATTTTTTTCTTTTCACATTCAATGACAACAGGTATACGCATCAGGAATACTTAGACAGGAGGCGAAGTTGGCTGGCTAATGAAACAGTGACAGCCGCGTTCGGACGGACCTGCCGGAGCGATTCAGCAGTGACAAGAAATGGAAAGCGCAACAGTTGTTGTCACTAATGTTGTCACTCAGTCTCGACAGGGTTAGTCATTCATCTGCTGATCCTCTAGCACTACAAGCAGTCAATGAGACAGAAAACGCTACAGAAGCGGCCGTGAGGGATTCGGTAACGCCGGATACTTGCATATTGTGTTTTCCAACAAAGGCATTTCTTTTTGGCATCTCTTGCTTAACTGTTTTCCTGTTAAAAAAGGTGAGTGGTTGTTAAAGACAGTAAGGGCGGCCAGACGCCACCATAGAGGGTCACAATGTGAACACAGTATATCCCGCAGCGGTTTGATAACGTCTCCATGCAGCTCTCTGAAGAGCTCCGCGGTGGACGCGGCTCTATTAAAACACGCCGATACATCAGCATCAAAAGGGATGCAAGAAGGCGCCATGAAACTGCTGCCAGGTGTAATGAAACGGCATTCCTTCAGTTATCCTCTCGCATCCATTCATGCTGACAGATACTGTTAAGACACACTTGCCAAAAAAGAAATCACCGCAAACTCTGCAACAGAAAAAAACGGTAAGACTTTACAATATGGTTCACACTTTTTGCGTATATATAGTATACATATAGTATATATATATATAGTAGTTACTAGCGACTTCCTCATTAGTTCCTCATTAGTTCCTCATTGCACTTTACAATACGGTACACACTTTTTGCGTAGGTACTATAGTAGTTATTAGCGACTTCCTCAGTAGTTCCTCATTAGTTCCTCAGGAGTTCCTCAGTCGTTCCTCATTAGTTCCCTTTGCGTAGTTACTATCGTAGCTACGGTAGTAGTTCCTCAGGAGTTCCAGGAGTTCCTCAGGAGTTACTATAGTAACTACTATGGGAACTACTATAGTAACTCATGAGGAACTCTTGAGGAACTACTACCGTAGCTACGATAGTAACTACACAAAGGGAACTAATGAGGAACGACTGAGGAACTAATGAGGAACTCCTGAGGAAGTC
>CABFOP010011092.1:0-13373 GCA_900683385.1 Anoplogaster cornuta
TAAATCAGGATAATAGAACATTTTTTTTTTTTTTTTTTTGATTAGAGCAACACATGGAACCAATGACCTCAGCACAGAAGAGATCATCAAACATTATGGTCCAAAAAGGGAGTGGAAGCACTTCAATAGCCTCAATACCTCCTTCACAAGATCTGGTATCCTGTTCTTGTCCAGCTTTATTACTTGACAGCTGTATGCTGTCGGCTGTTGTAGGCTAATGTACATTGTCAGGGATTTCATCATGGTAAAAAAAAAACATTTATCATGGCAATTATTTTCAATGAGACTTTTAATTGAATTGTTTTAATTCTTCTTTTTCTTCTTTTGCAGCAAAATACTATTTATATGACAACTACTTTGATCTACCTGGCGCTCTTCTCTGTGGAAGAGTTGTTGACATGTTGCACACGGTAAAATATAATGAGACATGTTTTTACCAGTAACCGGTTGATGTTTTTATGTGTAAAATACATTGAAATGTGTCCTTCTGTTTTTCTGAACAGCGTGGAAATGAGGTGAATTCAGATTTTTGGAAAGACATGGTTGCTGCCATCGACCACAATTACAATACATCCGCATTCAAAGGTACTGTATGCATTTTATTCCAAACTCACACACTTTTGTGATGAGTTTCTGCTTATGATTAATGTCTACTGTGAATGTTTTGGGCCATGGGTGGCATTTGATCACACACAGAGAAATACACACACACACAGACAACACAGTGTTTTTTATTTTTGGAACAAGAAGTTTATTCTTCGTTTTGGTCAATAAGTTGTACATTACTAATGCATCCAATGGGACATAATTGTTTTGACAAAATGCATTCTGAATTTCTCATCCTGTGCTGTTAGCTAACCACAGTGCTTGTGAGAATGTGTTGATCTTTAATAACAACATATTTTAATACAACAAGTTTGATATATTTGGCATGTATATTACAGGTAAAACGTTTTCAACGACAGACATTAATAAACACAAACACAAATAAAAGAGTTACTGTAAATGTTACAGGCAGTTGTGGAGCACCACTTAAGATATCTTCCAATATTGTTTCATGTTTCTTGAAATTGCACTGGCACACATACTGCACTGGGAAAAGGGAACGGTTTGAACCATACATTTCAAAATTTCATTCATCCCCTGTATTAATGGCTCTCTCAGTGGACTTTTGGCAAATTTTTGATCTTGCCGTTAATGTAAAAATATGATTGCGGCAGATAAGCTTGTAAAAATTACAACATTTTCTTTATTATACAATGACAACAATCTCAATGGCATTGTGGACTATTTCTCTGAGTAGTTCATATGTTTTGTAAGGTTTTGAGGTTTAATTGGATTTGTGAAATCACGTAGAGGCAATCAAGAACCCAGAGAAAGAGCAGTGAACGTTGTCTGCTGCAAATATACCATTACTCTCCTCATCAGGGACCTGGACGTAGACTCTGTCATGGACCTGCAGCATAATGACAGTACTGCCAGACATCTGATCCAGGAAGCCCTTGTTGTACTCATCATAGGAGAACACGACTGGCTCATCATTTCTGTAGAGAGCCACCAATGCATTGGCACCATTGACATGCACATGGTAGACAAAATAGTAGAGGCCTGGGACCTGGCAGGTAAACACGCCACTGTGGGGGTCATAGTGGTTCTCCCCATTGTACAGAACCTGGTTGAACTCAATAGGGGTTCCAGCTGCAGGGTAAGCCCTGGTCAGCACAGCACTGAAGGCAGACATGGGGGCTTTCATCATCTCATGAGGTATCTCAACCTCGTGGGCCTTCATGGGCATGCTCTTCTCATTGAGGTAGATCACTTCTCCAGGGGGGCCAGGTGGACCAGTGGGACCAGCAGCGCCTGGGATACCATCCTGACCTCTGGCACCTGGATTTCCAGGAGCACCCTGGGGACCAGAAATTGCCTTAGCTGATATGCCAGCTGGGCCAGGTATTCCTGGAACACCTGGGTGTCCCTTAACCCCTGCGGGACCGGCTGGACCGGAAGGCCCGACTTGTCCCCTTGCCCCTGGAAATCCATTCTCACCACTTTTTCCTGGTGCACCGGTGAGTCCCATGTGCCCCTTTGGTCCTGGCATGCCCATAGCACCTGTGATACCTGGGGCACCAGTGTGGCCCTGTGCACCCTTTGCACCCTGAACACCAGTGTAACCTGTAGCTCCTTGAGGACCTGCTGCTCCAGGAATACCTGGTTTTCCTGTGAAACCCTGAGCTCCCTGGTCACCTTTGTTTCCCTTAGGCCCTGGTGCACCTTCCATACCAGTGTCACCTTTAAGTCCCTGTCGGCCTGGCTCACCCTGGAATCCTCTTGCACCGTGTGGACCGGCTTGGCCGACAGGACCAGGAGCACCTGGCTGACCAGTAAAACCAGTTGGGCCTGGCTCTCCCTTCTGACCAGTGGTTCCTGAAGTACCGGAGACGCCTCTGTCACCTGGCAATCCAGGGACACCTGGTTTACCAACACCTGATATGCCAGGGGCACCGGGATGACCAGCTTGACCCTGAGGGCCTTTAGGTCCCATAGGTCCAGTCATACCTGGGGCACCATTCTGACCTGGTTTTCCTGTTGCTCCTATGCCAGGAGCCCCAGGGTGGCCCTTTGGCCCTTGCATACCCATTGCTCCAGGAGCGCCATCTCTACCTGGGTTTCCAGGTTTACCAGAGCCCCCAGGGTAACCTGGGGCACCAGTCTTACCAACTCCAGGTGTGCCAGGCATGCCAGTTGGACCCATAGAGCCAGCTTGGCCTGGTGGTCCTTGAGACCCAGGAACACCATGTCCTCGCTCTCCCTTGGGACCGGGAAGACCGGGAATACCAGGATGTCCCTTCAGACCAGGCTCTCCTCTTGGTCCCATTGCTCCAGGGAGGCCGTGTGGTCCCGGTTTGCCAGGGCTAGAAATTCCAGCAGGTCCATGGGATCCAGAAGGACCTGGGGCACCTCTGGAACCCATTGGCCCAGGTGCACCAGTTGCACCTCTCTCTCCAGGAATTCCATTGCTACCTGGTTTTCCAGGACCACCTGGGGTACCAGGTTTACCAGCTTGAGTGTAGCCAGGGGGTCCAGGAGGTCCAGGTGGGCCCATTGCTCCAGGATATCCTACACCACTCTTTCCGGAAGGCCCAATTGGGCCCATTGGTCCTGGCTCACCTGGGGGCCCTGGAGAACCTGGTTCACCTGCAACAACTAGGAAATGCATAAACATGGTTACCGGTGATGCAGAATCAGAATGAATCATGTCATAGGTTTACATGGGTTGATGGATATTGGATGTTTATGGTTGGTTTTACAGTGTTACTAGTGAATTATCATTCCATTGTAGAATAGAGGTTTTGCAATAAGTAGGTGAAATCTTGCACAGTATTTCAAGTGATGCTATAGATGGATAGTAAAAGTAGATGTGTCCTATTAGTATTGATATAGTATTCTGTCACGCATCACTTGTTACATTATTGATCAGGTCTGTTTTTTTCAATCTCATTGAGTGTTGAGGGAAGCATACATGTATTTCTGCCCTACCAGTCTAGCACCTGGTGCAGTGAAATAACCCCTGGTCCTCTAAAGAAAAAATACAATGAATAGTCAAGAACATTTTCCTCCACATGTTTTTACTCCTTGTGTCTTTTCACCGCTAAGATGGTTCCTTGGAATAATCTCAGGGTGGGTACATTCTCCTCCATAAGACCACAACCTAATTTAAAACCCAGAGGATGCTACTCCCTGTGATTATAGGGAGGGTTGTGGGGACAGCACTCCTTTTTCCCAGGGTAGTGTTGACTGCAACAGTGGTCTGAAGGGGTGTTCTCACTTCTCCGCCATGCGGGGACCCAGTAAATCAGCTCCTGTGCATTTCAGTTTAATTTGCCCACACTATACCGTACCCTTTAATTTCCTGGACTGCCCATGAAGGTGAATGTATGGTTTGTGGACTGTCGACATCAGCGTGAACCATTTTCTGCCACTTGTATGTAGAGTTTGTGAGCAAGTGATTGGTACTATAGGTCAAATGATGAGTATGTACCCTACCCCTAACAAATTGCCATATGATGTCATGTTTGTTATTTTGCTGGTGGTGATTTATTAACTGCCCTATATTTATCCTCAATGTCAACTTAAGGATAGCCCTGTCTCATAAAATCAAAATGTGGGATTGGAGACATTTTTCATTCTTGACTTAATTATCAGGAATTTTAATATATAATTATATTATAATAATAATAATAATAATAATATATAATTTCTGTTAAAGGTTATTGTGGAAAGTTTAAACATTTCTACAAATCCTACCAAGACTGTTTGTATACCCATAATTGATATTGTAATAACAAAATATTTATTAAAAATAATTACAAATCGGGTACTGCGGCCTTAACATGTAGGAGGCTTGTTTAAAAAAAAAAAACCATATCACTTGTATTTTTTTTCTTTTTAAATCAGATTATTGTTGGCCAGTTTGGAGTGAACTTCCTGCTCAACAATTAAACAGTGGCATCTTTGGAGAGTTGATTTATATTATCAACAGTTTCATCGAAATGAAGGAATGAAATATAATTCTCATCCAGGGATTTGAATTGATGATCCCTGATGATTGTAAACTCAAGCTTGCTGCTATCCCAAAAGATATCACTAAAGTGTCAAAACGGAATCATAACAGACAGATAATGTATCCTCATGATATCTACTTGAATAAAGTACATTCATCTCGTATCACACAGTACATTCATCTACTTGAATGTACTGTGAACCACGTAGGAAGAAAATGTGTGATACTATTACTTTGAAGGGGAATAAAATGTTTGGTGGCATCATCTCCAAAGGCAATCAGTGTGAGCTGTGACAGAAGCAAAGTGCAATAGTGTTTGTTTGTCAGTTGAACCAGTGCTTTGGGTATGAAATGGATTTACAGGGCTGTGATTTGCAAACCACATAAGACCAAGTCTGAAACCCAATGGGAGAACGTTGTTCCAGAATGGGACTTTCTGGCAGCCAGAAACACCACAAACTGGAAGTGATGCTACTGACCATGGTCACGGCAGCCCCGCCAGTAGCTCAGCCATGAATAAACTGTTTACACTGCACAGTACTATTATGCTCACTTATAGAGCAGTATATAGATCCATTCCCAATTTGGTTGTCTTTCATATCAAGCTTTACTCTGAATTTATTATAAAAATATATATGATTCAAAAATAGATGCATAATATGAGATACAGTGGCAAGCTCAGGTTGGTGTGTTATGTAGTTTGTTTGTGGATTTTACTATTGGTAAACATGCGAGTGAGTTTCTCCACTGTATGTTGTTTTTGCTTTCAAAGTGTGAGATGCAACTTTAACACCACAGAGTGGTTTGTTAGGGTGTGCCTGCAATGTGGTAACAGCATCTGTTTTGGAGATTTTTCAAATCTGAGCTCCCATTGTCGTCTGTGGAAAGGGTCCTATTTTTATGTCGAAGCACATAGTAAAACCACATCAGAACCCCTCAAAACAAAACTACTCAAATGAATCTTTGGATCGAGAAGCGAAATCGCTGTTTTGTTGGGAAATACATTTAAAATGTGGCGAGAGTCACCGAGGTATTCGTAGCGATATATGTTAACTAAGCAATTATACCACGACCGCTGCTTTGGGGTTTTCTTTTATGAGGCATGTAAACGTGACAGTTGCCTTTTTAAAACTATTTTTCCAGGGAAGATTTGCTTAGCACAAATTCTTCGTTTAGCAGCAACGCTCTGATTCACATTTCCAGTTTTACACATTCACACCTACTGTATGTTTGAGCAGTACAGCCAATGAGCAGCTGGGGTGCACCTTGATGCTAGTTGGCGAGGAGGAGAGAGAAAGCGATACTCCCTTTGGCTCTCACATCAACAGAAGGTACAGTATGTGACGCTATCGATGCTCTGCTGGGTTTCATGAGAACGGCTCCTACTGAAGGAGATGACGATGACTGTAATCCCAAAGGACTTAATTTAATCCCAAATCAATGACGGCGTTTCACTTGTTGGTTTGATTTAAGAAAAAAGGTTGTCGCCATTTTCAGATCGGTTGTTTGACAGATTTGACAGCGAAGTGATTCAACGGCAGTACCGATGCAGTAATCAGTCACTTATACGACATCACGCTTGAAATTCTGAGTATCTTTTGCCAGAGATGAGTTTAAAAAGTGGAGATATAAGCAAATGTAGGCTGTTATTTGACATCGCTGCAGCATCACCTGTTACAGTTGAAGTTCTTTAAGCATCCGCCTTAAAAAAAAACGAAGTGTCCGCTGCTATTTGGCCCACTGCAGTTGTTTTAAGACTTTGCACCAAAATAATGGCTTATTGATTTAATATGGCGTGAAAGGAGTTTTGCTGTGCAGGCTGCTGTGATTTGAAATTGCCTACAGGCTTGGCTGGATTTTCATTACTAAAATAAGATAAATGATGTCCAACCATATTTTCAGTCCATGTCCCTTTGACACAGTGGAACTGAAACCACCCTCTCATCTGTATTGATGTTCATTTTAGCATCTTTCTCATCACCAGAACATCAGGACTCTTTTGATACAGACCTAAAGGCAATGCAAGTGTTTACGCGAATAACCTGGGATATGCGACTTACCCTGACCCTTGACGCTGTAGGCATGCCTGGCGATTTTCACTTGGCGGTATCTCTCAGCGGTTGCTTCAGCCAAAGCCAGGAGGATGAGGAGAGCGCTGGTTACCCTCAGGTACATCTTGCGAAGCTCAACCTGCAAAGACAAAGAGTCCCATTAGCGACAAGAAAAACTCCCTCCTTGATGACGTTGCCTCTTTGTCTTTCTCTCAGCAACCGAAGGACCACGCAAAATGATTTCACAGTGGCAAGGCATCTTTGAGGCGCCTCTGCTCCACTTCAGGGCCCCTCAAGGTTCGGGGCGCATCGGCTAACAGTCAGAGAGGAGAACTATAACTATAACCAAACTATACTCATTGGCCAGTTCACCCATCCCAAAGTGAACTCAGTAGTTACCATGAAAAGTAGTCAAACTACCCATGACTGGCCGGGTTTACACAGAAACATAACATCTGATTGTTTGAAACTATGATATGCAGAGCTGATCCTTTTTTATGGTTCTCATGCAATTCAAGATTCAAGAACTTTATTTGTCACATACGCATACAGGATGTATAGTGAAATGCAAAGTATTGTAAAAAATTGTGCAAAAAAAACAAATTGTGCAACAAAAAAAACAATACAGCAACAATATTTACAATAAAAAGCAACAATATTTATGTAAAAGAAGAGGCACTATTTACAATAAAGAATATAAAATAGGGGTAAAAATATATATGTACGAAAAATATGTGAAAAACAAAAATATAAATGCGATGAAAAGATAAGAATCTCTTTTTCAATCTTAAATTCTCTCCCCTGTGTGAACGTGGCTCATTCCACCCATCTAAGACCAGCTTGCTCTGCCCATCTAATGCCAGACACTCAGCCATTCCTGCCTCAGTAGGCGAAGAAGGCATGTTTCCAGGAAGAAGCCTGGCTGCTAGACCCATGCATGCACTAACCCCGAGCAAAGAAGAGCCAGAAGAAGGCGCACCTTACCGGGAGGTTAATGCTCCGAAAAACGGCGGTGTCGGGAGGCTGCTGTCCCGAAGCGGTGCTGATATATCCTTGGGCGTAGAGTTTGTCAGCTGCTGCTTCCCAGGGCATTGGACTGAAGGTATTTATACCAAGTTGGTCTCCAGCATCATGTAGGATCTACCTAGTGTGCAAGACCCTCCCTGCTCTGATGTCATCTTTAATGAGGGGGTGCCATGTCCTCCGGAGGCATGTCACTTCTGGATGATGGTCGTCTCACTCGGCTCCTCCCTCTTCTCCCTTTCTGTCTCTCTCTCACTCTCTCTCTCTCTGCCTTTGTCTAAAGGAGCAGCATCTCTTTGAAATTGCCTTTGGGTGATATTTTCCTCCTATGTGTTAGTTTCTTGATTCGTCTTGGCTGGTTTGTAGTCTATAGTTAGTCTTGTGGCATGTTGTTGTACAAATTAACTTCCACCATTCTGTCATGCACTTGACATCTTAATCACAGTGTGCACTCGGTGACAGATGACTTGGGTTTGCTTAATAACCTTCCTTAGATTCCCTTTTCAGCGTGGATCTGCCTTTTTTAAACTGTTCAAACAGAGGTGTTTTTGCGGTATGTTAGTAGTCTACGGACGTACGTCTAAAAAAAGTTTATTGACTAAGTGGCTTTTGACAGAGTGTTTTGACAGAGTGTATTCCTGGAAAAATAAAGACTGTGAGTCTGACAATATTTTCCTCCAGTCTGACTCTTTACCAGTATATTTGTGGCAGACTACATGTACATGTCCCAGTCTGGTGTTTTGATGCAAGTTGCAGGTAGAACTGTGATTTCTCCGAGCTTTTCAGCAAAACAAACTTTCAATGATTGCAATTTCTTTTCTTTTCTTTTTTTTTTTTTTTTAAGGGGTGTACCACTTAATTTAAGAATTCACATAGTGTTATATAGTAGTACCTGACATTATAGAATGGGATTATTCTGGCTTTGAGAGACAGCAGTTAACATTTATTAAGTCAGCCTCATCTTTCCAAGACTCACTTCAGCAATGCTCCTGTTTAAACTCCACACAGTGGAAACTGTCATGATGGCAGTGAAATAATTAAAAAGATCGACATCTTAATGCAATGTAAACTACATTGTTTAGGTTTACATCTTTATTTCTTTGTGTAAACTGTCAAGTGGTGCCAGTGTAACACTGAAACACCAGGGGGCAGAAGTGAGGGTTTTCTCTTCTCTACCTGTTGCCTTTGTTGTTGGCGGCTCCATCTTCTGCATTGCTTAATGCCAAGAGAAACTAACCATGTGGCCCAGAAGGTTGCAGGTTCAAATTCCCCAGACTTGCCGTGGCAAATGTGGCCAGTGGAGATTCTCGGCCACCAACAGTGGATAACTGCGGTTGTACTGGACAGCGCCCAGTTTGGGAATGTGTGTATGCATGCCACCCCCCCGCGCCGAGTTAGATGAGGGTGTAAAAATCTTTTAACGGACATTGTTTTACACTGTTTAGATGGGGCATTCAGCAATCTGTCACCGATGTCATCACAATATTGTGGATGTTACCTGCTCTCCAAATTGGTTACGTCATCGTGTGGGACAGCCACTACTACTGTTTGGATAGCTCAGATGTTGAAGGTTACTAAAATAGTCGGTTATTTGCGTTGTATTGCCCAGATTCTTTCAGCCACATCTCCTGCTCTTGCATTGGGTTTGTATGCCCTCATCTTAACCCTATTTTTTCTATGGTCGGTGCAGACTGGTCAGTTCAGGGTCATTTATCTGTGACTGTTTTTCTTACCCTTTGCTGTATCATCAGTTTTAACAGGCCACAGCAGAAACCCCGCTGAGCCATGGGCATCTTTGGTAAACTCTTTTAGTTAAATGACAGAGTTGTGGGGGGTGGTGGGGTGGAGTCAACACTTAACAACGTTTTCAAGCTCCAGAGATGCATTTCACCATGAAAGTGGCAGCGACCACACTGTGGCACGGCTGGGTTTTTGTTTCATGTGGATGTAGGGTTTTTCTTCTTGGTGTGTCAGGATTAATCCCTCCCCATCTAAATTTGGGCACTATGTCATTTCATTTAAATGGCTACCTACATACGCGCACCCTGCATCCTGGAAAGGCCCCGTGGAGTCTGGCGGAAGACGATCACAGGGCACAAATATACCGTACGCATCAGGGTACCTTCGAAATTATCTGGGAAGGGTCTGACATAACCACTGTTTTGCCATTGTGACTCCAGACGTGACTTAATGCTACTTGAGTGGTTTTAATTATTGTGGTGATGACAGGAATTGTCACACAGCGCTGCATGGGTTCAGGGGACTCTGGGTACCCCATTATCTTGGCTTAAGATGCAAGCATGCAACTTCTGAAATATTCTTCCAAAACTCTTCTAATTCTATAAGTAGCTTTGTAGAGACTTTTCTAAGATTCTCTTTCCTGGTTTATACAGTATAATTTTTTTTTTTACATTTAATATTGTTTGAATTCAGATTTGCATTCACATTCTTCAGAATTCCACATTCATATTTCTGACAGGATTGTGACCATGAAGCTAATTAGTCCTCACATCAGTTGTTCTTACATGATACACATATACAGAGGACCCCTCTGTGGAATATCGATTTCCGATTATTTATTACCCAGTCAGCATTTCTATTAAAATGGCATGATCATACTGGAGAAGAGCTTAACGGTATAAAGATGGAAAAGAAATTGCCTACTTAATAATGTCTCTGCACACCTATTTTCTATTTTTGGAGTCTCTTGTCTCCGTTTAGTCCCGGTGATTTGAAGATGCTGCGCTGCCTGAGAGACGGGAGAAAATGATTGCAGGTTGATGTGACTAAGTCAGCAGGAAGCGTGGAAAGTGGGAGCTAAAGAGCTAAACTAGGAAGTGACTGGGGCTCAGATTTAACGTTTTAATAAACCAAATATGCCACTAAGAGGCACTTGCAACTTTATGAATGGGAGGATTGACGTTGGACCTCCAGGCTGAGTGTGGGTGCAATTATACGGAGCCAAAGACAAAAATCATGGTTGGCAGCATGACCGACCTGAGGCTAGCTGCAATTCAGAATAGTAACCAAAAACCTAAATTGCATCCCTCTTGATTTTTTTTGTCATCTTGACAAAAAAAATGTAGCACAAGTCATTAAGAAATTACTGAAATGTTGGTCTTATGAGTAAGAGGAATTCTGGCCAGAGACATTGAATTACTTTTTTACCTTTTTTAAATGGTTCCAAATCAGATTTCACTCTCATTTTAGGCTTTATTTTAAGTAATGGGTTAGTTTGAAGCCAATTTATCTTTATCAAAACAGAGTAAGTGCTATAATGACCAGTACTTTTTATTTTTACTGCACCTTCAAATTGAGCAATAGCTTTCACAAGCGAGGTGTTGCAGTCTCTCTGTTCAAGGGCTCATCAAAGAAGAGATTTAATGCTCTTACACAGAAGCTCATACTCTACACATACTATACAGTATCTTGTTATTTTTCTATACCACATTTGCTTGTGCATTCCAAGACTGTAAGCCATTTAGGTCCTTTAGCATTCTTTTTAACTTTACAGTGAGAACCGAACCGAAGGGCCGTAGACCGCCGGCATCCTGTTTGGTTGGTCTGAGATCCGAGTCTGTTCCAATATGCATCTTCATGCTTGATCTAAAGGATCCCAAACCTCCAGTTAGTCACCACAATGCATTTTTCATATGGTTTCTACACTCCTGGGAATATAGGATGTCCAAGGAAATGCAATGGGAAGTGCATTAAATCAGCCGTTATTCTCTGAGTAGTGTTTATTTGTGTTCTCGGTCCCCAGTGTAGTCATGCTGTGTCCCGCCTCACATTCCTTCCCCTTGTGGGGGAACCCAGTGGTCCTGGGTAGAGCAGAGGACTCAGGCCTGCTGCTGACTGACTGTCGGCCTCTGGATGTTCTTCTGCCGAGGTGGCGCTGGAGTTAGCGGGGAGAAAGGCGCTGGAAGCCAAACCCCAACGTCTTAAACAGCTCCGACGCTATTATGTTTATGTTTTTCTGCGCTTGTGTTTACCGAACTAGGAAGCTCTCGAAATAATTATGACCTTAACAATCCTATTCTGGTCGTAGAGATTGCTAAACACCCGAGGCCCATATAGTTGTGACTCTCTTTGTTTTCAGTTTAGTTTTTAGAACATTTAGCGGCTTTCACAAACCAAGCCCCCATAATTGATCCAAATTAAACGAGCTTAGTGAGGATTACGCTGCAGCAGCAGTAGTTATTTTTCGTCCACTCCCTCTTGTATTCTTTTTTTCATTTTGAGACAATATGGAAAATAAAGTGAGACACAGGAGAGACAATTCTGGTGGGATTTGATCTTTGCTCTAAGGTTTAGCTAGTTATTTTGTGATGTTTTGTAATTTACCTTTTTATTGTACCCACAATTCCCCTCAACCTGCCTTGTCTACTTCTACTAGTTAGTGATTTCCTACATGCTGCATTCACGTCCTGTCGCATGTAGCAGAAAGATGGGAAGAGTTTCCATTGCTCTGACCTGGAAGCGTTTGCACGTTCGATTTGTTGGGAAGCCCTTTGGTTACTGCCAGCTAGCTCCTTAGCAGCAACTCGCTAACAAGACGCAGCAGGTATTTGTAGTTCATCCTAAACAGTCGACAGTCGAGGCAGGACATGAACACAACACGTTAGCGGATGGTGAGAAATACTGTGTAAGTCTGGACTGCCGAGATAAACCAAAAAGCGTTAAGCAAAGTAAACTCCACAGGAACGCTGGAAGATGTTCTTACCATTCACTGTGACTGAAATGATTCTTTAACACAAGAATAAACTTTCTCATACCCATGAACAGTTTTTTTTTGGTTACTTTAACCCTTCACCTGTTTATGACTCATATTCACCTTCATCTTGCATACTGCCAATGAACCCAAGTGCCGTCATCTGTACCGAAGCTGCAAGATGTCTTTATGGTACTTCGGAAACCAGTGCTTATCAGCCTGGCCTTTATCCCAAATATACTGGAATCCATATGGATTTCCCCCGCCGGCCTGCTCCGCTAGCCCAGGTCTGTTGTTGTTTTTGTCGGTTTTGATTTTATTTTAGGTGTTGGGCTGGGAAAGGATCCCCGAGCACCATTCTTAGCACAGTGGGAAGAATGCTTGAGGAATTTCAGAAGCACTTGGCTCTATCCCTCAGTGGAAATGAATAAGGAGCAAGTCACGAATAGCATTTATCTCACGAGTGGTATTACTAACCTTGGTTTGATTCTTACCACGGCTGATACAAAGATTGTAAAGAAACACATACTTTGCATGTAGTAAAAGCTATTATTACACCCAGTACAGTTGGTTAAATGAGATTTCATATCTATTCACAAAGTTGGTTTTCATGGTGCAAAATAATCTGAATAATATTTTCACTTGTTATTTTGGGTCCTGCGCAACATCTGGCTGCGGTAGTTAAACGTCAGATTTCCATCTATTTTTGTCAAATACTTCTAGTGGGTCAACAGATGGTAAATGGTAAATGGACTTGCATTTATATAGCGCTTTTCTAGTCTACCGACCACTCAAAGCGCTTTACACTACATTGCCTACATTCACCCATTCACACACACATTCATACACCGATGGAGGCAAGCTGCCACGCAGGGTGCCTGCACAACCATCGGGAGCAATTTGGGGTTCAGTATCTGCCCAAGGACACTTCGACATGTGGACTGGAGGAGCCGGGATTCGAACCGCCAACCTTCCGATTAGCGGCCAACCCGCTCTACCTCCTGACCTACAGCCGCCCCAACAGTTC
>CABFOP010011154.1:0-13464 GCA_900683385.1 Anoplogaster cornuta
ATGACGAATTATATCACCGAAGTTCACCGACGTGAAGCCTGAGTGTTGTAAATGTGGTGTCCAGAACTCTGCTTGTCCGTTGTATCTTGGTTAGTGTTTTTTAGCGACAGAAGTCCTCACCACCATAGTCCAGTGTTAAACAGTGTTAATTACTCGACCCTGGTTTATCGCAATGGACGTTGGTAGGCAGTAACGGCCGAGTATGCAGCCAATCATTTCATTGCAGCCAAATGGATCATCTAATCATTTAATTAGAGCTGAAGGTAACGTTAACACGTCTGTCCAATCATTTCATTCAGACCGAATGAAATGATTGGACGTATTTATTACAGTATTACAGCTGATACAGACACCGGATTTTTTTCATTTTTTTTTTCAGAGGACTGATTTATTGATTTCTGTCGGGATATAAAGACAATTTCTACTAATATAACCGAAAATGCTGCTCAGAACATTGTTCGTATTACCTTTAAAGCAAACATAAAAATGTGGTTTGTGTAGTTTCATTCGTTTTTTTACGGTGCAGTTTTACACTCCTAGTGTAAACCCAAACAAAAGCTCTGCTATTTGCATAGTGTGTGCAGTATATGAAATGCAAATTTATTGGTCAACATTGTCATACATTGTAAAGTCAGTGTGTAAAGCATACTGCAAGTGTGTGCTATCCATAAGCGATACTTTCACACAGCTCCTGAACCATAAATGCTTTGTGGTTGGCTGAATCTCTGGTCATTCTAGTACATCGCTGTCAAAATAAGTTTTTTCTATCATTTTTATAATTCACCACCACCATTAGATTAGTTCTAAACATAAAACAGTTATATATATAAAACAAATAGTAACCCCGATAGGAACCATTTAACCAATACATAATAAAAAAATGTTTTAAAGTATTGTAAGCAAACTTTAACTGTCACAATAGGACATTATACTGCCACATATTATTTAAAATTACATTTTCATAATCTGCAATGTTTGTTTTGTCATTTTCCAAAGTAACACACATCCCTGTCACCATTAGTTCCACTTAAAATAAGGCATCTTCCTCTATTCTATCCTTTCCATCCCTATACCCTAACCCTAAATTATGTGAAATCACACTTGGCACAGGTTGCCATTTCTAAAGGTAATGTCGCCATTTTGGTTACGATGAGTGAATGAGTGGTTCAAGCTCGTAACACACTCTCCCAGTCAAGTCCTCGGTGACATTTTTCTCAGCAGAGTTATGGGAATCAACGTTGACATCAACATCAACATCACCCGTGTCTTGGAGGCTGCAACCGTTGCCATACTCATTCACTAGGGTATTGTAGTCCCTGAGGATGATAAGGGATATTAATATAGTTTCTTAAACATTATTTTATTCCCAGTTATAAATGTCACTTTCAGGTCATTTTTCCAACCTCAAATAAAATGTATGTGTCTTGGCAAATAACATCAGCAACTTTCTCATTATTTCATACCTTCCATCAAGTGCTCCGTCTCCTTTGTCTTCTGTGTCTTGTTTAATTGCTTCTCCAACTCTGTTACTAAACCTCACCAGGGCACCTAAAAAGTGAGTACAATATCAGTCTTCAGCCGAGGAACAAGTGGTTTTGAGCTAAAATCACGTACAGGTGAAATCCAAATTAACTAGGTGTATGTTTTTTGTAGACACATTATTTGAAGTTCAATCAGTGCCATTAAAGGTAAAGGGGGCATTGCAGTAGTTTTCTGTCACTCACGGGCACTCTGTCCTCTCCTTCTCCAGACCAGATAAGAGATGAGCATCAGAAGCAGCAGCAGCAGTAGTCCACCCAGAATCCCTGAGATGACTGAAGCGACGGAGGATGCTGTTGAGATTGACAGTAGGAGAGTGTAGGAAAATAGATAATTGAGAGAGAGAGAAAAAGACCTACAGTCACAGAAGATTTACTTTAAAAATATAATGAAATCTCCAAGGCACTGGCGAGTTCTGGGTCTTACCTGTTACTGTGACTTGGAGCGATTTTGAGGGAACAGAGCAGACGAACGTTGTAGAGATGTTAACACCATAGATGCAGCTGTATTCACCCTGGTCTTCAAGCTTTATTGCAGGGAAGTCAAAGTAAGCCATAAGGAAGATAGAATGGCCAAATGCTGGCATAGTCTGAATAAAGCTGGAGTTGGACATTTTCAGATAGAAGAGTCCTCCAGGAAATTTGGAATGAATAGAGCAGGTGATGGAGAAACTGCTGCCCTGGGTGACCTCGATGTTGTCAGGTCTGAAGATCACCATTGCTTGAGGAGATGTGAGGGAGATGCTGGGCTGCTCCACACTCACTGAGGAATACAGACAGACTTCAGTGAGTTGCTGAAACCTGCACAAGCAGATTTTCAATGATTATATGCTGCCAAGTAAACAAAATGCAAAGTTGTTGACCTGTCACAGACAGCTCAGCCGAATCCCCTGGAGGAAAGTCAATGTTTTGAGTGGCCAATCTCTTCCGATATTGGCAGAAGTATGACCCCTTATGGTTAAAATCCACTTTAGGGATGATGAATGTCGTAGCTTCATTGTCTGAGTATCTTTCCATTCTGAATGAGCCTGTGGTCTTTTGCAAGATGAATGTCCCACCCAAGTGCTGCGTTACCATGGTGCAGGTAATTTCAACTCTGTCACCCCAGTTCACCTCTGGAGCAGGACTCAGAGTGATCTGGGGCTTCGGAAGATCACCTGAGACAGATAATTGGTTGTACTAAATGTGTTGTGTCATTATGACTCAGTTTCATTCATTAACAATTTGGGGGTAAATATACATTTATTCAGAGGACTCAACATAAGCTATACCTCTTACCTAAACAGATAACAGAAGCATCTTCACCGTGGCCACAGTTATTTTCTCCAAATTCAGGATGTGTACATTGCGTGAGAGCACTCTCTTCACCAGTGCACTCTACATTATCCAGCCATATTGGACCACTGCCTCTCCCAAAGTGGGCACTCGTAGGAGCACCAACAGCATGCCCACAGCCAAGCTGTCTACAAACCACTGCAGCATTAGTCATTCCCCATTCATCATCACACACTGTTCCCCACTCGCCCGAATGGTAGATCTCCACTCTACCAGAGCATTCACTGTTCCCTCTGACCAGCCTAATCTGATCTGGAAAAGGAAATAAGTATTAGTGCAAAAGACAGTCCTTGGGCTATCCATGTTATAGCATTTGCAATCATATAACTGGGTTTGGATTGGAACCAATTTGTGAATTACATATGGTATAGTGAATTGAATAGCATAGTAGGCTATTTATACTGATTTTAACTACATTTGAAGATCTCTATTTAATATAAAGAGATAACAAACCTTCGGGACCAAACTCAAGATGTACAAAAAGCCTCTCAAACTCTTGAGCATTTTATATGGAGCATTTTTGTATTTAAAGGTATAGTTTGGTCCCAGCATTACGAAATACTTTCTAAATGTGCAGAACAATGTCAAATGTCAAACAATGTAAAAAATAAATAAATGAATAAAATAAATAAATGAATAAATAAAAACACACTTGGTTACTTCCATACCATGTGAAACAAGCACACACTTTGTCTTCACATCATTTAAGAGGCTAACTGGTTTACCTGCGCAGACAACACCAGCATCTTCTTCATGGCTACAACTTGTCTGGGTGAATCCTTGAAGTGAGCATTGTTGGAGCGACGTCTCATTGCTGAAACATGAATCGCTAGCCTCCCATACTGGCCCAGTGCCTTGACCAAAGTGGGCCCCACCAGGAATACTCACAGGATTTCCACAATCCAGCAGCTTACACACCGTCTGAGCATCGTTCATGGTCCAGTCTCTGTCACACAGTGTTCCCCACTCATCACCATGGCGGACCTCTACTCTACCAGAGCACTGATCAACACTATTCACCAACCGTACCGCCAAATTATCTGTCAGGTCAAGAAAGTCAAAAATGAATACATCAACCATTTTAGGTGCATTTTAATGTAGTCACGGATACAAAAACAGATCAAAGGAAAATCCCAGCATTTTCCACTTTTAATTTTGTTTACTGTGACTGCAGATATGATTATTACCAACCCCCCACTCTCATGTGTTCAGAGCTCACAGAGAATTTGCCTGTGGTTGTGGTGGTGTGGAAACATAACTCCTGCTAGCTATCGCTTGCCAACTTCAACAATGAATGGGGAAAAAAACTGTGCTCAAGTTCCAGCAATATTTTGCAACAAATGGCTCTTGTTAACTTTAAACCAGGAACACAAGTTTAATATTTAGGTCCAAGGGATAAATGATAGAGAGAAAAACCATGCCTTCACTTGGTTTGTATTTTAAATCTAGTCAGCCATAGGTCACCATAAACCTCAAACATAAATAAAAACAAGAAGTGATGCTAATGTACAAAAAAATAAAATAACACTGGTATTTTCCTTTAATTGTCATAATTTTCTTCTGTGCTTTGTGTTACCTGAACAGACCACACCAGAGACTGTGGTGCAAGTGTTTTCTCCAAATCCTGAGAGTGAGCACTGATTGAGTGAGGCCTCGTGTCCAGTGCATTGTACCTCATTAATCCACACCTTTCCCCTGTCGTGGCCAGAGTAGTCCATGCGGGTGACCGTGTGAACCACCCCGCAGTTCAGCTCCCTACACACCACCTTTGCATCATCTATATCCCAGGACGCACTACACACACTGCCCCACTGGCCAGTATGGTAGAACTCCACTCGCCCGGCACAACGACTGGATCCATTGACCAACCTGACATTACCTGGAAATTACAGTTGAGACACAATAGTACACGTAGTTCCCAACTTTGCCCACCCCTCTTGGAGATTTCTCAAGTCTTACCTGAACATGCAATAGTTGCCTCTCCAACATGATCGTGGCTGGTCTTGACAAATTCTCTTAGTGAGCAATGTGTGATAGAGCTCTCCTCACCATTGCAAGTGACTGTATACCCTCTCAGCCCACTGCCCTGACCAAATGATGAGGATGAGCGTGAGGCTATGACAGGTTCTCCACAGTCGATCTCTCTGCACACCACTTTAGCTTCATTTATTTGCCAGTTAACATCATATACTGGTGACCAGTGGCCACCATGGTGGACCTCCACTCTGCCTGAGCAGTGATCAGTCCCATTGATCAGTCTAATAAAATCTAGAAATCAAAGGAGAGAGGATTGACAACATAATTTAGTGCATAATAAGAGTTGCTATTTGCACATGATTGGAAATCTGTAGAATTAACTGGGTAATTCAAAGATAATGTGGATATTCTGATTAATATAGTGCATTTTAATGATAACAATACTTAACAATTACTCAATTAGCAAAATATGAATAGCCAGCACACCAGAGGCATCATAAATAATATCCACTAAGATTTGACATCTTCCAAATATCTGATTTGTCTGAGACAAGTCAAGTCTTTTGGTTTATGCTCAGCTTTAGGCTGTGAACACATGGATCTGAGAGTCATTGTCTCAAACTAAGTGAATTACAGCAAAAAAAAAAAAGAACAACAATAATAGACACATTGCAGATAATAAAGTGGGTAGCGTACTTGAACACACCACACCAGCATCCTCACTGTGACCACAGTTGTTATCTCCAAATGAGGAGTGCGTGCAGTGCAAAAGGGAAGTCTCATTGCCAAAACACTCAACATCATCCAGCCAGATTTCGTCAGTGCCTCTACCGAAGAAGGCTCCAGATTTGGCTGTCTGAGCTGACCCACAGTCTAATGCTCTGCACACCACCTGAGCATCTCTGAGGTCCCATTGATCATCACACACTGTTCCCCACTGACCATCATGCTGAATCTCCACTCTACCAGAGCATCGATCAGTGCCATTGGCCAGCCTTATCTGTGGAAGACCTGAGGACAGTTCTGTTAATTTTAATAGACATTACAATTACAATTTAACAATAAAGTATTATAATTATCATGAATGTTTTCAGTAAAGTGACTAAAGGGTTCCAGAAATGGTCATATTTCCATTTCCCTTGATCTATCCAGACAATAATTGCATGTTTAAACCTGCATCTATGTAACTTTATGTAATTTAGTCATTGGTGGCCCCAAGTAGTAGCGAGAGATAACTGTCTGGACCTAAATCTCTTCTTCTTAGAGATTTGTTGGGGTGGAGCTGGTAAACAAAAACATTTGGTAGCTCAGTCATCTTTGCGCGTGATAAATCCAGCTTTCTGTAGCTGTGGTGCTAGCTCGCTCACTGCTGTTTCAGAGATGTGTGCGTTTTGATTCGTCACTGCCTGTGCTCGGAGAAAACCTTCCCGCCAGTGTACCTACAAGACTCCGAAAACTTCATTGGGGGTGAATGGAGCAAATCTACAGCGGCTCAATGAAGGGAAGGGGCTAGACTGATATGACGCTTGTATTTTTCACATAAAAATGTTACAGAGTGCAGGTTTCATTTGCATGAAGGCCAGTAGATAGAAAGAGTGATTGTCAACACATTTGTCTTACCTTTGCATGCAACAGCAGCATCTTCACAACTTCCCGTGTTGACCTGAAACGAGCACTGTGCGATAGAGCTCTCATTGCCAGGGCATCTACTTATATACGCTCTTAGCCCATTGTTTTGACCAAAGTGGGGTTTTACTGGGTTGTTGTCAGGTTCTCCACAATTGAGCTCTTTACACACCAACTCAGCCTCTTTCATACCCCATTCACTTTTACAAATCTTGCCCCATTGGCCGTCATGGTAGATCTCCACTCTGCCAGAGCAACGGTTTGTCCCGTTGACCAGCCTGACTGTATCTAGAAACCGGGGGCAAAAATGTTCAAGGAAAAGTTTGAGTTCAGAATCAGAAAACCTTTCGGCCATGAGTTTACATCTAATAGCATTTGCTGTTGATGCAAGCATTTTCTCTGAATCTTATGAATGCCGTTCAATGTAGATCCGCAAATTGAGGACATATATGAGAAAACTGTTTGGCTTAACTTTAATATTTTTTAGAAATAGCTTGGATGCCCATCGCCATCAATTTGTACTACCAGTACAAATGCATTTAGGCTCTACAACTATGGTGTGAAGTCATTGTTTTCTATATTTACTGTTACATTATTTGAGCTCCCAAGAGGGATTTACCTTGACCTCTGCTATGAGCATTCAGTTATATGCTGGATACTTACTTTACTCAATTTGGGTCTCGACCTGAAAAAGGTTTGAGAACCCCTGAATGCATGCAAACAGCTCAAAAATGGCAGATGATGTAGAGGTTGTGTTACCTGAGCATATGATACCAGCATCCTCACCATGACCACAGTCATTCTCCCCAAAACCTCTGTGTGGGCAGTCAATGAGGGCCTTCTCATGACCCTCACACTCAACATCGTCCATCCAAACCTGATCATTGCCCTCGCCAAAGTAGGCCCTGTATTTGACTGCCAGAGGGGTCCCACAGTTCATCTCTCGGCACACAACCTGCGCCTCCGGAATGCCCCATTTGTCATCACAAACTGTTCCCCAATGTGCATCATGGAAGATTTCCACTCTACCAGAGCACCGATTAGTCCCATTGATCAGCCTAATTAATTTGGAGTCTGTTGGGTTAGAAAAGTCAACATAAAGGTTGATGATTATGGAAGCGTATAGTTCACTTAATCCAAATGCTAATGCAAATTGGAAAATGAAAATGCAATTGTGTTTTCATTTTCCACTTTTGCACACATTATTTGAGTCAATATGAAAATTTAAATGCAATAATTTGATTTGCATTTGAATTTTCATGTAGTGGTATGTACAGTCACTGGCAATATTAAAATGTTAATGAAAAAGCCATTTGGCATTTCATTTTCAATGACTTCGGCTTTGTGGTTAATAAATGTTACAGTTTTTCACAATTGTTTACACACTAAAATTGGAACTTGTAACGCAATCACTGAAACCTGAAAGCTCATGTACCAAATCCCTAAACCAAGTCTGCAAAATTGCAAGCACAATTTCTGCTTTACACTCAGTTTTCAATTCTAAGTCACACTTTTTGCAAAACACTACACAGTTCTCTACATGAGGCACAACATTCAAAATTAAAATGTATTGTGTTCCTTTGGAAAGCAACGCCAATCACAATGCCAAGCTTTATTTACCAATTGGCAGCACCCACTCCTCACAGGTTGCTTAATACTTACTCACTTAGAAATCAGAGCATTAGCACTATACTACTTTATTTTTTATTTTTTTTATTTTTTACAGAAAACCTTTATCTTACTGAATGTTTTTCCTGGTTTTCTCCTGTTGGGTATGTAAAGTGTTACATACAAAACACAAGTGTTCCAAAATACTGCATTTTGGGAAAACAAATTTAAATTTAAATTTAAATTTTGTTACTGTATTGCATTTGTGTGTGTAACAATCTTTTACAACTGACTACAGTGTAACACTGAAACTGCAAAAGGCATAAACCTACTGATAAGATATTCAGTGTTTTGTGTTGAACAACTTCAGTGTGTTGTTGGTTGGTGGAAAGATCTATTCATATGATGGCGCATGTGTGTCATTTTGATGCAAAAAAAAAACATTTTGGAAAGCTAAAACAGTTTTGAATGCTTTGGCTATAGATTTGTAGAGTTTTGCATTTTGTGTTTGTGGTTTTGTGTTTTGTGTTTAGAGTTTTGAGAAAATTAGCCAAAGATTCAGAAAACGTGTGTAAACAATTGTGGAAAAACTGTAATTCAAATCTGAAAAGTGAGAAGCAGCTCCACCTTTTGTAATTGAATTTCCTTGCTCTTAAGCCATTTCCCTAACTTAATGCAATTGCATTAACATTTTCATGGTCTACCGACCTGTCAGTCATTCTCTGAAGGCGGGGCGATGTTTCACCAACCGGAAATTAGGGCTGTTGGTACACAGAGATTAAGTGAACATAATTGGCACTAGATCAGGTTTAAAAGTTTGAGCACATACAATATATAAGTTTACTATCTTACTAACCACAATACGTTTTTATGATTTCATATTTCTGTTTATGTTGATATGTTTAATTTTGCCATGCATTGTTAGCCTACAACACATACAAAGATAAAGTCTGAAATTCTGATAGATTCATTTTTGAATGTCCATGCTTTCAATGAATGTGTTAGCCAATGTATACCAACAAATCCATCTGACTTGCATTTGGAGATATTGTACTGCTGTATGATGACTAAATTGTGGCAGTGATCATCATTAAATTAGAGAAACGGTAGGCTACATGAAACATCACCCCGCCTAAGTTAACTATACGCATACTGTAGATGTTATTTTCAAAACATTCAAACGTGTCTACCTTGAATTTACATCCCACCATCAGTGAAAGGATTACTTGATAATGTCTTAAATTCTAATTTTTGCACATTTGGACTAATAATCTCATAAATTATTTACTTTTGTGGCAAATTCATATAGGATTAAAGGAAATAAAAATTATTTACTGAAAGTTTGCTTACGTATGTTAAAAATACAAAACAGATTAGAAAATGCATTTCAACAGCGTTACACAAGGATGACATACTTAAGCAGACAAGAGAAGCATCTACACATCCTTGGGTGAACTCCTGAAGTCTGCAATGTGCAAGAGAGCTTTCATTTCCAAAACATCTGGCTTTGACTCCAACCATCTCAGTTGTCTGGCCAAAGTCAGCTAATGCATGGTTAGTGGCAGGAGCCCCACAACTGAGCTCTCTACACAGCACCTCAGCCTCTTTCTGGCCCCAATCACTATTACATGCTTTTCTCCAGTGGCCATCATAGTTGACCTCCACTCTACCAGAACACCGATTAGTCCCATTGACCAGCCTGATATGGTCTGTGAAAAAATGTTGAGAAAATGAAACAAAATGTAATAATAATGCAAGAATACATGATCAGAATTCCAGTCATTGTCTAGGAATGCTTTTTTTTTCTTCTTTAAAATGATTTGGTTTGGTGAAAAAATTGGCTTTATTTGAAGTATTTAGGTAGGACGGAACACTGTGTACTCAAAGCTCCAATTGCATTGTTTATTCATCAACGTTTCAAAGACAACTTGAATATTGCACGGGTGAATGCAAAAACTGCAAGTTAAGTGTGCAGTATTTCTTGCTACAGTATGCAAGTTCATGCTGCCAACACTAGCACACTTCAGGTGCTGTGCAAGTGATTTGTTCCCAGTGTAATGTTTACAGCTCTATTAGTTTGGGTTTATGAAAGAGTAGCAGTTTACTGAACCATTTTGGGTTGATGCATAATACACAAATAAAAGTGGCAGTAGTAGAGACATAATTGAGATGAGTGAATAATTGAGATGGACTCACAATGGAAGTTTAATGTCTTACCTGAACAGATGACGCCAGCATCTTCACCATGGCCGCAGTTATTGTCCCCAAGATCTCTATGGGAGCACTGCAGGAGGGAACTCTCAAGACCAGTACACTTAACATCATCCAGCCAAATTCGATCCTTTCCTTCTCCAAAGAAGGCGCCATGTTTGGCTTCAAGAGCTGTCCCACATCTTAACTCTTTACATGCCACATCAGCATTTTTCATGTTCCAGTGATCATCACACACTGTTCCCCATCTGTCATTGTGGTAGATCTCCACTCTTCCAGAGCATTTTGTAGGCCCAACCAGCCTAAGTTTGCAATCTGTTGAATATCAAAAAATTTAATTAAAGGTTATGTCAGTAGCGAAAATTTTACTTTTTTCAGGCCTGGTCACACATTTTATATATGTACATAGCATTTTAACTATAGAAATAAAGTGGGATTTACTGACCTGTAGGCAGTGGTACAGACAGCAGACCTACAGCAGACATACAACAGATAATAAATTGCTGTAAAACTGACAACTCATAGATTTGGTCATGAATAATGTCTAGTAAATATAAATCAGTTGTAATTATTATTTAATAATATTGTGTAAATATTTTATTTTATTATTTTATTATTTATTTTATCTTTAGGTTGGAGGATTTCATATGTTAACTGAAGATGGGAAAATAAAAACATACCTATTGACAGATAAAGAAGAAAATTCAGTTCTTTGATCTTTATAGCATAAATGAAGACCATATTGTGTCCTCAAAGTAGAGCCAATCCTGTGTTCAGGGGTTCAAAGAAAATCTAACTGAAATAAAAGACATGTTACTCAGAGTCACTACAAATGTATTTTAACCTTTTCACTTGTAGCCTCATCTGATTTTAGTAGAGTTACAGCAACATATTGATTTCTGAAAAACAGATATTCTCACAAATTGAGGAAGGTTATCAATTAAATATCTTACCTTTTAAATCCAGCCAATCTAAATAGCTATTTAAATGAAGAAAAAAAAAACACAATTCAAAAGCAGTTGAAGTTAAAGTTGTTAATATCTGATTAGCTCCAAAGGAATAAGGGCCCTTGCACAGCTCTAGTAAATTTTAGGAACAGTGACAGCCTGGACTTGGACTGTAAACTGGATGCATGTTGACATTTTGATCAATCATTAAAGACAAAGGCCAAGAGGAGATTTCATTTGTTTCACATAACATCTACATTACTACTGGGGGGGAAAACACATTGTATTCTAGAGGAAAGTACAATTATATTTGATACTATGCTTGCATGCTATCGTTTATGAAAGTAAACATGTTTCAAAGTCAGGACAAAGTATCAGCAGAAGAAAAGGTCACTGGCTCAACTTGGCCACTGACTCCCGATGCCATAACCCCACCACACCACCACCCACCACCGGTCAATCAGTAGGTAACAGGTCACAGTTGTACACCCCAAAATATTTGTTTTTTCTTTTCATCCCTTTTAGGGGCTATGAACTACGACCACTTCCCTGAATGAAGACACTAGGAGAGCAGACACTGAATTTGTATTATTACAGAGTACTGAATTTCAAATATATGTCCCAAGATGGAACCTTATTTCATATTATGATAGTGGTTAAATAGAAATTACACATTATAATGTCAAGCAAAAAATATCATTCTTATTGTGAGTAGATGATGGTGCCAAGGTAGCCGTGGCTTTCACAATCTTTTCTATTATACTTTCATTTGACTTTTTTGTGCTCATGTTATGCCCCTTGTCGTCTTCCTGGTAACCTGTGCTTTGTTTCAGATCTCCTGGAACATCTCCTCAAATGAACACCTGATAGTTGCCACCTGCTGGGAAGACTACAAAACCTTTCACCACCACCACAACCGTTTTCCCTATAGCTTTGTGATAACAAACTTAATCTTGATTTTGCACTGTAGATTTTGTTTGTGACTCCTTTATGTTGCCTCCCTCGAGCCGGGGTTGTAATAGCTCAGCACTCAGTAATGATTGTGCTAAGTGCACTTAAATGTACTATCACTTTCTTTTGTATTTCTTTAATTTTATTGCTTTACTTTTCCTTCTGTTCTGTACATAAGGTACCTTCATCTGGGGTTTTGATAAGGGGACAGCTAGCAATGTACACATCCAAATTAGCATATTCTCTATCTACATCTATAAATTGAATACTACTGTTAATACTGCATATACTTGATATTTTAATGTTTCCATTTGTATCATACAGCATATATTTCATATTGCATCTTGTATATTCTTATATTTAAAGCTACACTAGAATTTCACACACCGGCAGCTCTAAATGGCAGTTAAATGTAACTTTTTGTATTTTGAGGACTTCAGTTTTTGTATCTCACTCTTTATTTTTATTTTTTGATGCATCACTTCCTGTTGCATGGAGAAGATTTCCCACCAGTGGTCATACCAAACACCGAAATGTAATTTGGGCAATTAGGGGCACTTTTCTCGGTTGCATCCTCACTTTTCGATGTGGATTGAGATGGGGGGGTTGAGGGCATGCTGCACACTGTTGCTGCTTACAATGAGTACCATTAAGTATAAGCTGTTAGTTACAGTTGAATCTCTCTGCACAAGTCTTTGGTCTATTTTCTTTATTTTCTTCTACTAGCTGGAACCACTGTGCAACAATGGTGCCTCAAATTTCAACTTGACATCAAAATGACAACAGCCATCAATTAAAGGTAGGGTATGCAATTTTTTGAGAAGTATTTCTTACCTCAGTAGCAGCGAGCGAAGAATGGCGAATGTCAGCGCCATACCTGGCCGAAATGTGGACTGGTGTGGGAAATGTGGTGTCCAGAAGAACGCTTGCCCGTTGTAGCTCGGTTACAGTGTTTTTTTTTCCAATAAAGGTCCCCGTCGCGGCGTAGTCCAGTTGCTACTTCTGGGAGATGGGTTTCGTTTTTGTTTACCACAGTAGCAGCGAGCGAAGAGTGGCGTATTTCCTCCCCGAACCTGGCCGAAATGTGGACTGGTGTGGGAAATGTGGTGAACAGAAGACCACTTGTCCGTTGTTGCTCGGGGGGACGGTGTGAAAACGATAACGGTACACATCGCAAAATAGTCCAGTGTCTACTACGCGGAGTCTGGTTTCCTGGTTGTTTGGGAATGCAAGTCGACAGGCAGGTAGGCCATCCAATCATTTAATTGTAG